>PNEQ01003913.1:0-47900 GCA_003012365.1 Medauroidea extradentata
ATAAACGGAGAACAACCAATAAATAAGTAGGCCTAGTTCATTTTCTTCGTGTAATCGGTAAAATGGCACGACGAAATACTGATATTGTTATAAAAATTGGTGTTTATTATTATTACGTTGAAGTTTAATATTGCAACATCAAATGTTTTAGCAAAACAGACGCAATTTCCAACAAGGTTAAAATTTTCCGCACATACACACACGTACATAAAAACGGGAAACAATAAATTTAACGGACTAACATTACAGTCTTATTTATAGACATCAATAACAGCTGTGCGGCCAACTTTATAATTGCTTAAATAAATACTGTACTTCACTACATAAATAGTTACCGTTTTGTTTTTTGTGAAGGTAATATACTTGTCATTTATTTCCTAGTGAGTTTTGGTTATCTATTACGCCAGTTTTTTCTTATTTCCGAACAAATTAAGCTCTGGTAGTTTTTCTCCCATTAGAGACAATGTTAACATCTGCTCGCATGGGTACTGAGTGACGTCATTGCGCAGTAGCGATGTATTTTGATCGCCGATCGGACAGGCCTGTATAGTTCGGCCATGGTTGTAAGTGTATAATGCAATTAGAATTAACTAATTCGCCAAAAAAGAGACGAAATCCGATCAATTCATATATACATAAATATTTATTTATTTATACATATATACACATATTATTAAGTACACATCCTGCAACAACAAATAGAGTCACAAGTTTGAAATGCGTGCAATCAAAACAACACAATGTAAACAATCGCTGCATTTCACACAGGCACTAAGAACAATACCTGCTCGTTTTCCATTTGCATCTTCGCCTATAAACGCAAGGAACATCACTGTGTTCAATGTTCTCTTTCAGGACTCTCCAAAAAAATCGTTTATTTTAATAATCCGTGAGGTACGCTTCATGGTTATGAAACAGATCTTAATATTAAATCTCAGACTCGTCCGTAACGAATAGCTGATATTCTTCCACCTCAAAAATTTTCAAAGCAAACATGTCATTGTTTACGTTGCAGACCCGTAGTTCCAATTATAATGCGTGTTTGTCTCTTAGATGTGTATGTGTTTTATTTAAATGTATTTATTTGTTTAACGTGGTTAGTAACGCATTAATGTAAGCACTGTTGCTGTCATTTGTATTTATTTTTGGAAGTGTGGTAGCACCTCACCGACAAGTGAAGACTTACCACGCGCGAAGAATCGCCGCCGGCAGACACTCGACTGTTAATTAAATTTGTACTCTCCCTGAGGACCTAGAAAGACAAGGTGACAGAACATCAAGGGGAATTAGGGAGACTAATCCTTTTTCTCGTAGTGTTCCCCTGCGGCCAGGCGGCACCTGACTAATCACTTGGACTGCAGTGGAGGGGAACAGGCGGTGAGCCGTCCAATTCCAGAGGGAGCAAACAATCTTTTAAATGTGTGGGAGATACAACATCTCTTGTTTGCCTTCCATCCGTCTGCTAATTGGAATCCTAGACTTTTTTGAACGGTTCCTCGTCTCCAACCCAAGGGCTCGCATTACGTACACACAATTAGGTTAGGATTTTTATTCTCTTCGCAACGTCTCTAATGAGAATAGTAATTGGCAATAGCAATACAACTATTTTCTGACGAATTAATTAAATAACACTCATGATTAGGCATATTGTGATTGCATTTCATTACGAAGTGTAAGAATTTGATTCGCATTGTGCATTTTAAAATGTTTAGAAATTTAGCCTAATTTTTTTGACAAAACTGTTACTTATTAACGCATTCATCAAAACCTTCTCAAAGAAACTTCATAAACTAAATTCTATATGATAACACAAATTGTTCAATGCGTATCCCTATAAAATTACAATTAATTTCTCTAGGTATTCTTATAGTTTTATGATGCTAGAAGAGATTTTACTATGACTAAAGAAATATTTCTTAAAATATATTGCGTTCATCACCAACTCGTCACTGTCGAAACATACAGAGATATGCTAATAAAATATTACCCAATTTAATGGGATGTAGTTAGTGAGGTACCTTCTTGTTACTTCTTACCTACACGGATAACCTTGTATAATAAAAATTTGAAATCATACTTTAAGTTTAAGCAAAAGTAATTCCAGATACTGGAATATCATTTTGTATGAATTTAGCATATATGTATGTGCTGATGAGTGTGTGTTGAATAACGAACATCCGCCACAATATTCACCTGATTAACATTGTCCTAGATATAACAATTGAAATCAATAATTTTACGAGGTAAAATAGCTAAATGAGAGCATTTAGTTTTTGTTGAGTACCTCGTCTACCGCAGTTCCTTACATTAAATAATTCACTATCCTTGCTTGTATGTTGACTTCATAAAAAAACTGAATCAATTCATGTCGTTGTCTATTAAATGACTATCGTGTCAATTGCACTGAAAATAGGAGTATTTTTACTTAAAAATATTGGTAAAAAAATTTTTGAGCATTTTAAAATGCACAAATTATATTTATTATTACATCCAAAACGACACACGTGAAATATATACGTTAGTGATAATAAACTGTTTTAGAATTGTAGTTAATAATTAATAATCGGTATAACTTAAGGGCAGTGTAGTTCACGAAATTCATTCTTTTGCAGATGATGTATATTGAAATAATATATTAATTTGGCACAACTATTAAAAACATAATTCAAAGTTCTATCGAACACACCAGTACTCACTATTACTGTGTTATTTATAACATAATCAAAATTTTACACATTTTTGGAGTAGAAATAACAAGTGCTAAATCAGCGGCATTAATTGAACAAATGAATAGTTTGCGTACGAAGTAGCCATATCGTTGGCATTGGGTTGCAACGTTCCCAGTTATTTTATATGTTTTAGGTTTTTTACCTCAGTTTACTCTTTAAGCAAACCGGCTAACTTTCTGAAAATAAATGGTCTCTGTGCATAACCCAGCAGCATTTCTTTCGTATTTAGTAGAGAATGAAGAATCGTAAATCCTCAGAACATAAATTCAGTGTACACTTACAATGCCAGTATAATTTACTAATGTTTCAAACAATGTTCACAAATGTCCTGTGTAGGACTGTCCCAGTCAATTATAATAAACTTAGGTTGTGCGTTAGAATTATCATTTGCGAATGATAATATTTTTACATTAGAGTTAGGATTGGTATCTTATAAATATCTTCTTATAAAAGCATTGTTCCTGAAAATAATGCAGTATAAAAATTCCAAATAAACTTTTACCAGTTGGCAGTTATCGTTATAAAAATCTCATTGACCCTTCCGTAAATAAAATTCACAATTTTTAGATGTATTGCTGAAACATTTAAGAAATTTACGGCATACCTTTTATATAACAACTACTGATTGAAAATTTCGCATTGTATTGTAAAAACAAATCGATTTTACAATGTATTTAGACAACTAAAATATTTCAAATTGCGTTAGTGAAAAGAACTATATGATAGATTTAATTCAAAGCAGTATTTTGCAAGTGTATACTAGTCATACATTCTTGCCACTGAAAACAGTTTAGGTTAGTAGTAAAATAACAATTTTCTTTATTAAAGATGCTGCAAACACATAATATATTATACGGTACAATTAACGATTTTTGATAGGCTATGCATAAGGTAAGATATACATAGGCTATTAGTTGAAGATTTATGTGATTCTGCAGGCAGCAAATGCTAAGGATAACATACTCTCAACTTCCAAACGTCCGAGCTGAGCACACTCAGTGACAATTTAGCTGTGTCTTGAGACCATGTGTCATGATTATTTTATTATTTTTAATATAACTACGGCAGTTAAATGTAACTAAACCATGACAATTTCCTTAATGTGTGCCCCAAATGTAGAAATGGCTAAAGTAAAGGAATACATAACAGTGCTTGTAATTAACTTAGACTAGTAAATCTTCTAACTTAATATCAATATACACCCAATGTATTATTACTTTGCGTGTAATGAGTGAGACTGACAAGCAGCCAAAACAAAGCTTTCCAAAATAGTCAACTGTTCAGTTTATAATGAAACTAATGAAAATGCATTTGTTTTGGTAAACTAAAATCATAGTTGCAAACATGCCCCTCGAATACTAACGGTGTATTTATTGACGATGCCAGTATTTAACAACAAAATGTAAAATATTTCTGAAATAACTATGATGTGCTATTTTTGTGTGTGAGATAAAATGTAGCAATATGTCTGATTTACTTGCCTAAGTTAATTTCAGTGCGTTCCCGTTCAAGCAAATTTTGAAGTCGATGTAGAATAAAATATTGAGAAAATTGTTGTCGTTTGGTTAAATGTTACTACTCCGATTTGAGACCATTCTTAAGCTCATTCAGCTAAACAAATAAAAATTCGTGAGACACTGCCATTAACAAACGTGCATCCAAACAATTGCAGGGAAAATACAAATGAAAATTACTTCATAGTAGTTTTCTATGTTTAATTCGCATGAAAAGGAGATAAGTACACAACTCACAACAAATTACTATACGACACACAGCTAACTGCGGCAAAGCTGTACAGATGGGCAATGACGCTTTTCCTAACTCTGTCACAAAATTAAACCGAACTCAGTCGTTTCCTTTACGACACGTACTAGGGGCGGGAGCAAACACATTAAAGAACGAGGTCTTCGTAAGTGGTCGTAAATGCTATTATTTTCTGTCGCAAATTAAACTTGTTAGTTGATATATCCACCAAAATAATGACAAAGAGTAAAATAATGGATACAGTCGGAAAAATTGTACAGCATATCACCGCACAACGACAGAGTAGATTTCCTACCATTCTTCTTTTACGATTTCTTCAAGTTAATGATTGTTGCACTACTTATTAATAAAATGTATATAGATAAGTTTTCTGTTCGCAAATTCGATTCTAAAGCTGTAATATTGTTTGCTACAATTACATTTACAATATCACAAGAAATTAATTTCGTTAATGAATAGGAATGAGACACTTTTATTAACCAACTCTTCATAATGTAACATTTAATAATATTCTTCTGCTACCAACTATATACAAAAATATCTTCAATTGGAATGTTGCTATAAAATATTAAAACTACAAAAGTCGGTTGACATAGTCAGCTATAAATGATGTGATTCTTACAAAATAATGTCTGTTTAAATACGTAGACAAACACATATATGTGCGTGTGTGAGTGTGCATTTATGTAATATACGGGTGTATATATATATATATATATATATATATATATATATATATATATATAGGTGATTCGGAATAAAGTGAACACTCAAGAAAACCCTGACTAATTTCTATTTCCTGTTAGTTTATATCTTTCCGCCGAATCTAAACACAAATAATGCCACGTGCTTTCATTTACATAGGGTCGTGCAATGTTTACAACTACATTAAACTGCTCCGATAAATTTTAGCTACAATATCAACTCATTAAATGCACGGGGGCTGAATATAAGATATAAAAAAAGTAATCTTAGTTATAAATACCTGCGAGTTAATGTCTGGTTTCTGTCCATCGACTAATCTAAACAACACGCACTATTGCCGTTACGAAAGCTCGTAAATGAAGGCATATTTTATTTGAATTTGTAACGCAAAACAGCCTCTAAAACAGACATGACACACGCTATTCAATAATAATTCAAGTTTAGTTCAGTTCTACTGCCACGAACAACGACGACGCACTTCAGAAAAAATAAATTACATATTTTCTTAACATGTGAAATAAAAAGTATGTTGTTTCTAGGCTGGCAAAGTAAACATAATTTACAGATTACCGATAGTTTCACAACATTTCGGCAATGATATTCAAAGTAATTTCCGATACTTTTGAGTGTGTATATACGCACAACGGACAAACGCACGCAAATGATGCAACATGGCGGCGAGAACCCAACTCTGATGCCACCTGTTGGTGGAGTTTTGAACTGTCGGAAGCACGGAGCAAGCTGTAACGACCACGGCGACTCGAGGTCGACGATAGCGTCACATTATTCTCGCGCCAATTGAATCTAATTATACTGTAAGTATGAATGTCAATAAGATCATAAGTAAATATTTTGAAGTGTATAAAATATAGAGAGGTCGATTTCATCATATGTTCTTTCACTAATGTTGTATTCAAATAGGAAAATATACGGAACTACATGCAATGAATCGCTACCAACCATACAAGCAGTAAAGTAACTCTTGTTACTGGTGGCGTATATGCAGTAACGACTAGTGATTTTTTTCAAAGGTTAAATGTTTAGTGCTCACTTTCTTCCGAATGACCTATATGTATAAACACACACAAACACACCCACACACAGGATTTTGCAAAATTCCTTGTCAATATTCTAGGGAAACAATTCTCACGTGTAGAGGACAAGAAAGTGTTATATGAACATAGGTCCATAAACGCACCATTTCTGCGCTATAGTTGGCAATACATGGCGTAATGTTGATAGCGCGCGGTTAGGATCATGTTGCTGTGGGGCATCATTACAGCAGTACATAACATGTTGCTATCCACATACTACGCCACTAACACTCAGACAGTAGGAACAACTGTGACACAGCAACACGAACCTACCCGCTCGCTAACAACCATACGTCATGTATGCCAACTGTAGCGCAGAAACGGTGCGTTTTTGGACCTATGTTCACATAACACTTCTTGTTCCTCTATACGTGAGGATTGTTTCTCTAGAATAGTGACATGGAATTTTGCAACACCCTCTATAACAATAAAACAATCCTGCTAAGAATAAGAACTATAACGTGAATTTACTAAGTCTGTCAATGTTACACAACTAGTTATTCTGGGTAAAACAAATTTCGAAGCTTTCCAAGTGTTTTACATCATTTGCGACGTGTTGTTGGTCAGATCTTTGAGGTATATAGACATAATGTTAAAATAATTTGATAGTACCTGTATGCATGGTATAATGAAAGTGAATTAAGATAAATTAAGCCGGCAGAAAATAAAAACACAATTTAAAACATTTAAACGTTTAATATATGTACAACAATTTATGCTTTGATTAAGCAGCTATAAATGTGGGAATAGAATGGTACACAGGGTTTGTCATGAACGTTATTACTTGTACAGATTCATAATACAAGAGTACACGAAAGTTTCTTGAAATAATGATATACTGTACGTATATCACAATGTAATCATGTTCCATAAATTAGGTAGCTTCAGGTGAAGGAAGATATTTGAATTCACCACCCAATTTCTCAATAATTTCCTCGATACTCCCTTGCTGAACTCAGGCATTCAGAATTAGAACGTTATATACTTAGTTAAATTTTCAATTCTATTTCCCAGGCTAAATAAGTGACGATAAAAATCCGGTACTTTCTGTACACGGAATCAGACCACACTGAACAAGAAAATACCGAATCGAAACTTTACAACATTTGTGCTTCATTTACTTTAAGCTAAAACAATAGTGGATTTTTGGATGAAAGTAAAAGTCTCACAATATGTTTAGCTTTGGGAAATAACATAAGCGAATAGTCGTACGAATGTCAAGAAGATCTAAAATGGCAAGACTAATAACACCAACTTATTTAACGAACATCTAAGATATTTTACATGTTTATAATGTTTTCGATCGTAAACGGTCAAGCAGGAGCTTTGTATGTGTATTCGTTTAGATTTACAGACAATCTCGTAAGCTAAAGTGAGTGAGTGAGATTTTGGTCAGCGCTCAACATCAAGGTCTTAAGCGCTGGTGAGGGGTGACATGAGGTCAGTATGGAGCGGCGCCTGAATGAAGAGGCGGAAGAAACGGGAGATCACCAAGAAAACCCGCCGACCAGCGGCATCGCCCGGCACGATTCCCACATGCGAAAGTCCGGGGACCGACCCTGCCAGGAATCGAACCCAGATCGTATTGGTGGGAAGCGAATGGTCTTACAATCCGTGGCCCCATCGCGAGCCGACGAAGGAATCATACTGGCGAATGCCAGCTAGCCGATAAGTTTATCTAGTAACACAGCACGCCATTAAAAAAACTATAAGTAATCGAAAAGTAATGCTTTTGAGCATCATTAAAGATGTTTTCCAAGCATGTTCAGAATATAAACTTCAGAAGCTTCAGAATTTACAGGATACAAACAGTTAAAATTAAAAACAGAGATTGCTATAGCTGCTCTTAGCAATAGTAGTGCTAAATCCAAGATTTTTGCACACTTGCCGAAGAAAAAAAAGTCATATGAGATCAAATTTTGTCTATATGTGTGTTTCCTTTAATTTGTTTTATGTCCGCGTACGTGCGTGTGTGTGAGTGTAAATCCTTGGACCATAGTTCGTCAAACCTGGTACACATATGAAATTAAGTAACCTAACTATACCTTATGTATATATTGTTTTTACCGTGTACATAATTTCAAAATGAGAGACATTTTATTAATTTGCTAATATCACATATGTGAGAAAATCTTTTTCCAAAAATTATCAAACTTGGTACACACAAAATACTTCGTAAGACGAATTGACAATTATGTTTTCTTATCCAAGCCGTCATCAGATTTTCATGACTTGTTCTTTTTTTGAGCACCCGAAATGGTGGAAGCGTCAATTTTTCAGATTTCCATCAAGCACAGTACTTAGTAATGTGACTGGAATTTTATGTATTTTGTTGATGCCGTGTTAATGTTTTTAGAACAACAGTCATTCGATAATGTCTTGAACACAGGAGATATCTGAAGAACCATTGGCCAGAAATTCATAAAACTTTGTGCACATATAGCATTTAGTTATGTAACGTGGTTTTATGTTTCCTGTTCATGCCGTCTTCGTATTTTAAAATTGTGGTCATTCGATCTCTTAGTTCACCGAGATATGAAAGAATTTTTTTTTATTTCATTCAGTTTGAGTTCCTATTATTTCTTAGTAAAGCGCATGACTTTCATACTGTAGTTTCTTCATTCCATACACCTATCACCTAATTTGAATATTTTTATAACACGTGATTACTGTACATACATTTTCAAATTTCATTAAATTTTGTACATGTTAATACTAATCAGTGGGATTACTTGACGTTTGAGTTTTTCTCATACCATGTTCATTATTATTAAAATATTAACTATTTTATAACATTTTGTGATCACGAGAGATATCTGAAAAAAAAAATATATATATTTATTTATTTATTTATACTTTTTTTTTCAGTATATCACCTGTCAATTAGCACTAAGTACGGTTTTAATAGCTAATGTATTTTGTTCATGCCATATTTACATTTTTATATTTGCGGCCATTTTAATATATATTGATCAAATTAAAAGTTAAAAGAATAATTTATCGAAATCTATCGAACTGTGCCCACTTGCAGTTTTATGTATTTTGTTCACATCGCATTCAGTTTTTTTTAATGGTAGTCCTTTTTACTTACTTTTATCACATGAATAATCTGAGAGGATAATTTTAAAATATTATCAGACTTGGTACATGTGCAATCCTGAGTAAGGTCAAGTGAATATAATGTTGATTATTTATGCTGGATTTTGTAATGTACGCCCCCCATTCTCCAAATAAATACGTTAACTTTAGTACGAGTATATCAAGAGCTACTGGACCGATTGTAGGTAATGTTTTTATGTTTATGCAATTTAACATCGAAACATTTATGCAAGGTCATATAGGGTAGATTTTCTCACGCCTTTGCAAAAATAAGCCAAACAAATCTGATCGGAGTGCTTTGAAAAAAAATAATTCGATGTATCCCTCGGCGTTTTGCAAAAAAAAAAAAAAAATTCACCGCTCTTCGGTAAAAATATATATTTTACTTTGCTTATTTTCTTAACAACTTTAGCGATAACTTGGGAGTAAAATTCTGAAAAACTGTGGAGTTTATTGTTACAAAACGTAGGTACAAATTTTTACATATTTGTGGCAAAACAATGGGGTTCATTGACATTAAAATTGTGTAACTTAAAAACATATATATTAATCAACATCACTTTAAAACTACCTGACGTGGACTTGACTAGTTTATATTGTTGTTGGTCAACAATATATGATAGTTACGTTATTTCATATGTATAGATACATATGTCCGATAGGGCTATTTAGCGCCCACTCTGAGGATAGTACGACACAGCCTCAGATGCAGGGGGTAAAGTTAACTCTCCCTACAACATTCGTTGTCTCCGACCTTCTGGTCTTCTTCTTCTTCTTGTTCGTCAGGCAATCCGCGGGAGTCGTTCTCCCTGGCACCCCACCCCCTCCCAGCTCACAGCTACTGCCACCCCTTCCTGCCCCTTCCGCTGCCCACACAGATATATCGCCCCTGCAAAGACGTCCCGAGGACCGGCCTAGTTAATTGTTCGCGCTCCGGGTGTTTGATTGGTTGTTTGCTCCGGAAGACGTCAGGCACGACAACGGTTCCGTTTCTTCCACGAGACTGCACCGAGTCTCACACTTGGTCCCCGCTTCACAGCACGTAAGTCACTGCTTGCTCTTGTTACGTGAATGTATTTACAAACTCGTTTCCTTTACCGAATTTATCGCTACAACTAGTGAAACTGTCTGTGGCACTGCCTAATTTAGATAAAATATAAAACTCATTCCACTGAAGAGTTATTTATAAACGCTATGTTTCGCTTAGTTAATGACGCCACCGTTTGTTTTAGGCATTATTTTTCTCTTGAAATGTGTAACCAAAATATTGTTTCGATAACAAAACAATTTGTGGCTACCTGTTCACAGGCGAGCAAAGATGTTTAAGTTTTATTTGTATTTGGACAGCGGTGTCCAACGCCATATCTAGGTTGTATTGGATTGAATTGTACGTAAGTAGGCATGGTTTCTTACATATTACTAATTTAACTATTTCAAGCATTGATGAGTAACATACATCATTAAATTGTTACATATTTGTAAAAAGGTGAAATTAAAAAAAATACTGACGTGACATAAACCTACTAACGCTAGACTGCTAGACTTTTCGATTCGCATGTTGCTGGGTTTTGAGAAAAATAATGATAACAATATCAGTAGGATCATTTATTGCGAAACTTATTGCAAATAAACGTTATTCATCGGAGAAAGTGTTACTTTGTTCTTGTGTTAAAATAATTGCGCACCGTTATAAATGTATACTCTCAGATTCATAACCTGTTGGTTCATCGCACTCAACACATTGTTTACTGGTATTTTATCAACAGAGAAACAACTGTAAAAAATTACATGAAAATTTATTTTTGTCCGACAACTGTTACCAAAATATAGACATTTTTGTCAATAAAAAGTCATAAATAACTATGTCAAAACCAAGTAAAATTTTTTACACAGAATCAGTTGTCAGTTTTCAAGACGACATAATATTTCAAGCTATTGACAAAAGTTTGAATTGAGTTTCCTAGTGAAGGATCGAGACAACGTCGTTACTGATAACAGCCCTACAAACTAAATTTTAATAGTTAATACACCAGAGAGTAAAATTCTAAGTAGTACAACTTTGAATCCATTTTGAATATTTGTTTCGTTTTATTAGTTTTCGCGTGCATATCAATTTAAGTGTATTAATGTTTGCCACATTAAGCAGACACAAGAATTTTTCCCGTATGTCAGAAAATCCCACTTAATAAAATTCAACTTTTTTGTGACGGGGTGTATTAAAGTAAGAAGTAGATAAAGCCAATAACTCGGCAAATTTAAAGTAATAAACAATTTTTTTTACATAATTTCAGATGGTCTGTTCATGTAAACTTGTTTGAAGAAGTGAGTTATTTGAAAACGTTTTGCACTTCTGTCATATTTGCGTAATATTAAATAAAACGTTCTATTCCATAAAAAAAGGATCGTGCTCAGTAGACGCACATAAAACAATGAAACAAATTTAACTGTTTATATTTGCTAATTAATTTTGAAGATTTTTCATTATCAGGCACCACAAAACTGGTATTAGCTAAACGTTACATTTAGAATAATCTCCCCAGAAACTGAATGCGTAACAAAACTAACATTACTGTAGCTTTATTTATATGGTTGCTATTAGAATGTTATTATTAAGTGGGCCATTCCGAAAGCAGCATATTTTAAAGTTTTATACATATTTTAACAGGATTACAACTAAACTTTTGAGTCATTAAAACTCTAAGTTCTTAAATCCCATGCTGTAAATTCTTACGAAGGAAGAACAAATTCAAATGCGTATACATACATACCTGCATTTTAATACGTAGAGAAAACATGTGAAAATAAATTCACACATGAACTTTTTTACTTTATCAAAAACCTATTTGTAGTTACGAATTTCTTGAAATTATTGACTTTATTAAGTTTACATATTTGGTCTTATAATTTAAAACTGATTTAATTTTTATAGAAAATATGTTATTCATTTTCGCAAATGATGACAAATGTCACGACTTAAACAATCAGCAAGCTTGATTCCTCTGTGTATTCGGGTCAAGGAAATTATTACGTGTACTTCTGCTCCAGTGTGTGACAGATATCACACCACGTCCTGTAATACTGGATCCTAGCATTGTTTACCAGCAGACAGTACTCAGTACGTTACTGGGCTTCCCCGATAAACTGTTACCAAATCCCAGATGCATACAGTTGTGAACTGGATATTTTCATACATTGTCTAAATTATACATAATCAGTTTTCACTACATGTTTTCAATTATTTATTACTTAAAAAAATTTTTTTACAAATATTATATGTCTTATTTGTTTCTTTTTAGAATTCCAATTAAAAGTTATGAAATAAATTGCATTCGTCTCTTATGCTTTCGTTCCTAATAGAACGTTAGTGTACTGCGCTAATGGCGCGACACGACATTAAAAATTCTCGTAATTGCGATCACTTGTTTGGCTGCCACGAGAGGAATACTAAAAAGTACTTGTAAATAGTCCCCTTCCCTGCCACTACCAACTTACCTCTTTTACGATAACCATTAAAGTTCATAGTCTATTATGATTATTTGTTTTTGTTTAGTTGGAATATTATATTTGGTAATTATACTTACAGAAATCAGTCACAATCACAAATACGCTTAAATCAGGTAATGATTTGCTTACAATAACAAACGAAAATCTCTCGAAATAATATGAACGTAATTCACTGCCTACTAACAAAAATAACCAACATTTGGGTACAAAATTAAATCCAGAAGCGAAGAAAATCAATACACTTTCTAATCGGAATTCACGTAGCGTCCGCCGTTTTCGTCGTGCTGACGTCACCAAAACCTCGAAGCTATTAGCCTGATATCATTTTGTTATTCGCTTTGTGTCTTGTTTGTCGCGCCATTGTGATTCCAGCATTACGCAGTAACTGTCTTTGTACAAAGGGCATTCGATGGTGTTATGCAGTAAGGGCGTTATCAACATTACGTTAATTTTTCTACAAAATTATAACATCCTAGAAATTGCTTTTTCATCTAATAAAGCTACGTAATATTTCACTATACAGATTATGTTTAATTATTTGTGTTACACATTATATATGCTACATTATCTTATGTCTAAAAAAATTTCATTGGAAAACATAATTGCATGCTGATAACGCCCTTATTACATAACAGCATATAAGGAACTGAAACATCAACATATTAGTATCCCTGGCAGCGACTGGCGTGTCGCGCGGAATTTGTCACGCCTGCCAACCACACGGAGGTAACTTAGGGCCCGCAGCTGGGAGAGGGTTGGCGACGGTGCTTCTAGCGGCCTCCCATAGTTTAATGGGGCCATTAGCACGGCAACAGCGTGCAGCACTTTGCTGACGATTGTAACAATGTGCGAGCTCTATTTGCGTCGCGCGGCGCTTAGGATAAAGAGCAGAAACAGTCATTCCTGGCTTCTCTCAGCACTTATCAAATAAATTCCCTCGCGCATGCTAAGTAATCTGGATAAACTTTCTTTCCCTTTAAGCGGCTAGCTAATTCGTAGCATAATCCAGAATATACTGACGGGGTGTAAACTGTTCGGCTGTAATACTAGTTTATTCTAAACTAGCGAATTACATCACCACTAAGTATAAAAATGCCAAATTAGCGCTATTAATTGGGAAAATTTTACATTTTATTGGCCTGTACTTCTTTGAACATAATCTGCAATGCTATTGGCCACCGGTATTTATGCGATGTAACTTACTCATTTGACTACTTTAAATGCGATTAGTAACTCTACAGTGTCACGCTGCAAGCCATGATATTGCACGCAAATGTCCGACGCCAAGTGTCAAAATAATAGTTGCCGGCGTGTGCAAAGTTAAAAACTCTATGACGGCTGAAGACTTTTCGTGAATTACAGGTGGCTCTGGATATTTTGTAAAAATTAATACGTTAAATGAGCTTAGTCAAAATTTAAAACTAACTAAGAACAGACGTTGCTTATAGGTAGTGATATGCCAATTTTGTTTTATTTTATGCCTTCAATATAGACCACATTTATTTATGCATGACATTTCGTATGTGAAAGGAACAAACGGAATAACGTGTTTTGTATACTTAACAGCTGTGTTTTAATGCCTAACATTGAAATTAATCCAATAACTATAATACATCTGGGCCAAGTGTTAGTAAATAACTACATCGTTAGTCCTAGCTACAGCAAAAGTGTATGCAATAATGAGATGTCCACGTAACAATTATTTAAAATACAATTTTACACTATTTAAGATAACACAATACTAACACATACTATACAGAATGAGTCGTTAATATATGTTAACCCCGTGGGAGTCAATCTACAGGACCAATAATTGGGCGAGAAATATACACGAAATTGAGCTTAATGTGATTCATGAAGGTGGTAGATGGCATCAAAGGTGGAGATTTGTAGCGTGACATTGCATTATAAAATATCAAGAAATAAAGTAACGCCATATTGTATTCAGGTAAATGATATCAAGACTATAATCACAGAAAACAATGTAAGAGAAAATATATATCTTCAAACATTAAATACAGGGTAGCTACCGCTCATTACTTATAACTTTGTGGCTACCTGTAATAGTGATTTAATATGAATTTTAAGTAATCACCATGCAAAAATTGATATAAAAAGGTCGCTTAGGGTGAAAGTTCTGATCCCAACCGTTTCCACTGAAATTTCATGTTCAGTTGGAGGTGGATGTATTACTGCCTGGATACAGGCGGGGCCGCGGTGGTCGAGGGATCAGACCTCTCTCCTCCGACCAAGACGATCCGGGTTCGATTCCGGGCGGGGTCGGTTCCGGACGATACCGTTAGTCGGCAGGTTTTCTCTCGAATCTCCCATTTCCCCCACCTTTTGATTCCGGTACTTCTCCATACTCACCTCATGTCACCCCTCACCGGCGCTGAAGACCTCGATGTTAAGCGCTGACCAACATCACTCACTCGCTCACTGGATGTAGGCAACCTGTAACACAGTAGTGCATGGCGTGTCAGTTTCTTAATATCCTTGTCGTTTGTTGTGCTTAGGAACTTTATTCATTATTCGCCTATGAGGCAGTCTACTTCATTTATAAATCACATTAGATCCACTATTGCACTGAAACGGTGAATTCAAAACCAACCCAAGTCCAGAAGCAAAAATTGTTCAGGAGAAGGAAAAAAACCGAATAGAATAAGAACTACAGCGATCAGCTGACCTGTAACGCAGTAGCAAAAAAGTGTGGTGTTATTGAAATAATTCAATGAAACGCAGGTCAAACTACATCTTCCGCGGGAACAAAGGGTGAAAAACGAATATGAAGACCTAAATTGTCTTCCTAAAATCAATAATCTATTTTCTTTTTGCAGAAACGTTTAATATCGACATAATTTCACAGAATAAGAATTACTACCCCCATTAGTTGTGGACGGTTGGCTTGAAAGCAGTTTTCAAAACCTTTTCATTTTCTTGTTTACAGTTTACAATTAGTTGAAAAGAAACAAAGTTTTGTGACCAGCTTGGTTTATAATGTTGATTTGTGATAGTAATAAACAATTTCAAATTAACTCACATAAACTATAAAGCACACTTTCAGACGTTTTCTTACCTATTGTGGGCAAAATAAAAGAGGCAATAACTACATAAATATATTATTAATGTTATAGTATGTAATCAGATGAACTACAATAAAATAATTTATAGTTTCGATTTTCTTTTATTTTAATACGTTTTGTTCCAACCTGTCTTTAGAAATAGTGGGATCGGAACATCGTTGATAATACAAAGAAACTGTGGTTTTACGATTAACGGTCGTTGTTTCTCAAATAGATTGTTAATTAAATCTTAAAATTTTATTACACATACTTTGAGACCTAAGACAATACGTCCAAAAGAGTCAAAAACATTTATCCCTGGAACTTACAATTTGATTGATTTTATATTTTCTTGAACATTTTCGAATTATGTGAGTTCAGCATGAACAGGTTGTTGTGAGAATTGAAGTAACAGCGTTATTGTTGTATCCGCGTTGTAATTATGCTACTGATTTTAAAGTTACATAACATATAAAAGTTTCTCACTTTATCAAGAAAGGGCGAATTTATCATAAACATTTTTTGTGTAGAAAAAGTGTAATTATCCAATTTGAAATATTGTGTTTTCATTTGTAGATATAAATAAAATTGTATTAATAGCTTATACCGAAAAACACCTCTGCTAGAAAAGAGGCGAGTGTTTACCATTGTGACTTTTCTTGCCCTAAACCACGTAAAATATTAACATCTCTTTATTTAAAATTACCGACCTTAAAATTGCAACTAATTACTTACTAAAGATATCACTATTTTGAACAGAAAAACATGCAAACATGGATGAGGCCTCTATCTAATAAACACTTAAAACCAGACAGACTTCATATTCCCTATACACTTCCAATTTACATAATTAATAATTAAAAATTATCTGTACTATAGGATCTAATAATAAAAATAATATAGCCTAAAATTCAGTCAAAACATTTGAATTCTATAAAGGTAGGTCCTGTTCGTCATTGTCTTATGATGGTATGTAAATTGAGAGAAGAAATATGAAAACATGTTAGAAATATTTGGTGTTTCTTCCACCAACCAGAACAAAACAACTGCAAAATGTTAATAAATGGAAGTTCTAATTGCAATGCAACAACTTTTGTAGTAACATTGTTCATTTAAATAAACTGTTATGGGATTTCCACAAGTTGGTACTCATGCAAAAAAAAAAAAAAACAAGGAGAAAAACTTATGTACTGAACGACAGTCTATCTTTTTCCAAAATACAGTTTTTAATTATGATCTTATGAAATCGTAATACGATTTTGTACAACAAGCTCCACTGTGAATTTCCCAAAGATCAAATAATTTACACATAGTTTTCTTTCGATGAACTTTGAGCATCACATGATTTTCGAATAAATTTTCAATCTTATTTCTTTTAAAAGTTCCGTTTTTATGAAAACCTGTAAATATTTCTTGATTCCTCAATTTGATAGGTGAATAAAATCCTATTCAATAAATTCAACTTTTAATGTTAATTTTTATGCGAAAAGCAGTCTCCTTACAGAACATATTTAGTTACAGTACTTGACATTTGTTGACAGACACAGCACTGATTTGTATGAAAGCCGAACTTACGGCACAATTCAATTTAATACTTATTGTTTGAAATGCAGTTGTTAACTCAATATCACCAATAAAATTCACCGCATACAATCACAAATAATATCCCACAATTCGTCTAAATACGAGGTGTATACGTGTTCGAGGTCTTAAAGTGTCATTACTTATCGCTTATAAGCTGGAGAAGGGTATGTTTGTATGTGTGAGACGAAAATTGATGAAGCTCTACGAGCGACGTCGGCCGGCAGATGTCTTGTGATATCGCCTCTGCTGCCGAAGTCGTAAGCGCGCGCGTAGTGCTCCAGCCGTAGCGTTTTTACTGTGGGGCTTTAAGCGGTGACCTTATCATTTTATTGAACCAATCACTGTAGCAAAGTTCAGTGTACTTGTAGATCTCAATTTCGAACAAATTCTGCACATATATCTTGAGAAACAACTGCGTGAAAAAAGCAGATTTTAGCAACGTTTGAACACTGTAAAAAAAAATTTGGTAAATTTACTCTACATGTAATGGAAGCTAATTACCTCTACAAGTGAGGGAAAATTACTCAACACGTGTCAAGGAAAGTTACTCAACTGGTAATGTAATTTTTCATTACATATTGGCGCAAGCCCTCTAGGACAATTTGACATAACGCCCGAGCGAAACTTTCGAGTGGTTTGTGTGGCGAATACACTACCTTGCGAAAATTTCCACACATGTTTGGAAATCAGATTTCCCTCTCAAGGTTGGGGAATATTACCATACATATGATGAGTAATATTACTCACTTTTTTACAGTGAAGGTCTTAAAATAATGCTACGAACGTGCGTTATGTTTTGAAAGTCACATTCACAAGTAGTCTGAAGTGTTTTTTTTTTTTCATATAAGCATTGTGGACGCACGTTTACTGGAGCTCGATTCTCATTCAAATCGGCGTTGAACTGGAGTCTTGTTACTCTAACAGTGTTCACCGCTTGTAGCGGAATTGTTATGATTCTCGTTTAGCGGGATCCCGCTACATTTCGTGGTTTAACTGGTCCAGTTAAATGTAAGCGAATAACCGGGCACCCTGTACGAGGCTATCTGCGAGTTCCGTGAATTATAGTGTACCCAAGAGCAAGACTTCGCTCAATGTCCAATGAGAGAATAACGATGCTCTTTTGTAAAGAAAGAAACGACAATCGACAAAGAAGTTGGTGCGTGATTTTGTAACTGTGGCGGGCTTCGACTGCTATATAATCCCCATTATGATTTTAACAAATTCTCGGAAAGAACATTAACTGATGGTGAGTTTATACCGGACTGATTTTCTGTACTTGACAATGTCAATGGCATACATATGTTCAATGACTATTATTCAAGTACTAAATTTCATTAACTTAATAGAGTGTTTTGAAACGCTTGCAGATGTACTGTATATAATTAAATGTGTCGTTTTGTTTACGTTGTGACGAAACCCATAACGATGTATTTTGTTCTATGGTTAATAAAGTATCTGTTATGACTTTCATCAGAATCAATAACTTACCTCTGTCTCTAACCACTAAACATGCAGTAGGCCTAGTACTGGGACATTATTTTTTAACAATGTAACTTTGCCTTTTTTTAACAACTTTATATAGGATCACATAATTTTACACTCAAATATCATATGTTTGAAATTAAACACGAGTGGTACATTCCTGTTGACAGAACATTATGTTTGCACGAACAAATTTGAATAACGGAGCAGTTTATCTCAACCTAACATACAAATCGAAATCTTTACTTACATGAGCGTAACGAATGTTTATATTGTTGTAACATTATTGTACTCGCTGGTAAATTTATATTGAGTGAATTATTTTATGCAGTAGCTATTATCAATAAACTAGACGTATATATTTACGAACGTACGTATGTAATCGTGTACAGGATGGATATTACAAGAGTGCGTATTTTTTTACATCCATATGAACACATAATACACAAATAATTTGTAAAATTATACTTATTGTAGGTGCACTAACTTTTGAACGGATCCTCCTCGAATATAAAATCCCAAAATCTTCGTCGGCGCACACGAATATTTCAAATAAATATGGCAGTTCCTCTGTAAATGTAACTCAACAGACTCGCTAACAAGGTTCGCTAACTTGCTTACCGCAGCCCGCAGTGCCTACGCTAGGCCGGTCCTGTAAAAAGTCCCGTTAGACCGCTGCTCGGTCTAGATGAGAATTGTATTTCAAACATCTCTTGCTAGATCGAGCTTGAGTCCAGTTAGAACTCCTGTTAACTCGCGGTCGCCCCGAATGAGAATCGAGCCCCTGGTCTCTGAGAAAATACGTAACTCCGAACACGCTGCACGTAGGTGGCCGCCTTAAACATCCAAAACTAATAACTAATTGAATCAGTGGCAGCTAATATCTAATGTTTCTCAGTAGTTTATTTGTGATTCCGCTTAAAGCACTTTTGACAAACTGAATTAAACTGACAGTATATAATATTTAACTAATTCTTAAGCCTATTACACACCGTTACCTTTCTTGAACAAGGCAGTGAACACTTAAAGATGAACAAGATCCAAATTTCCTTGTATACAAGCCCCTTGAACGTGCTTGAATGTGCCTATATTCCAAAACATTCGAAAATATGAGGGATCTTTACGGGGTCGGGACTATGAAAGGCTTCAGTTTGTTTTCTACTGTTTGGAAAACCATATTAGTATAAATTATCGTATGTAAATGTGCCAAATTAAAGCATCAACCGACTTGCACAAAAAAGTTCATGAAAATTAGAACCGCCTCTTAACGATTATAGATAGAATGCAAGACCTTGCATGCACGCTACTTGCATACAAGTCGGTCAATCACGCGATCCAAGTTGCCTTGAACAAGAAGGTGCACATAATCTTGTTCAATACCGATAATCGTGTGTACTACGCTTTAAGTAGTACAGAAATTTAGGCGATAAACGAGAGAATATTTACAAATCATGAGTGGGGCTTCAATTGAATCAGGAATTTGCAAAAGGAACCAAGTTCAGTTTTTGAGAAAATTCAGGTTATGTGAAATTCCGACTCTCCAAAGCATTCTCTTGGCTGTCAGCAAAGAAAGAAACCGAGTCCTATACATGAAATACGTTAAACTAATTAGTAAGTATATGCGGAACTTGCGAAAGGTACCAAGTCCTGAACTTAGTACCTTTTGTTAGTGACAAATGATATGGACATTACAAGGGCATTGTGATTCTCTACTTTAAACAGTGCTGTTACTACCAATTCGTTTACAAATCTGATGTGAAAGGAGTGGTTGAAGTACATGAACAGCTTCGTACCTTTAATCTTCAGCTCCCAGGACAGTTGAGACCCGTTGTAATGCTTACAGAAATGGAAATGTACCACTTAAAAAATCAAAACTTGAGACATTCGCGGTATATTACAGTTGATGATGAAGCGGCCACATTCTACGACAATGTAATGGTATGCCACAGACTAACAGCTATGTCCATGAACGTGCCAACAGTGCATTATTTTGTTATTGTCTTACGTTATTGTCTTTCAAGAATCTGTTTCCATGCTGTTCAGCAGTTGTTTTTTTTCACTAGCATATAACAAGGTTACATAATATAGCTTTTTGTGTATAAAGTACCAAGGTGTGATACGTTTGCGAAATATCTTTCCATGTATCATATTATTAGTTTTTCACTAGAATATACAAACATTGCACTAATATCTACTCAAGACGTTATGTTTGATGTGCCGTTGTTATAATGGACGTTACTTCATTTGCAAAAGGTACCAAGTCCACTAACGTTATTAATTTATAAAAAACAAAAGCGTATCTACGTGAATTATGATTCATAATATTCCACACACACTATAGCTTCAAGTTATCCATTATTAATAACCTGTTTCATTTTCAGTGATTCGTTTTTTATTGTTTCCCAACAAACTGCTTGATTGGACTTGGAACCTTTTCCAAATTCCTGATTGAATTACATAACTTTTCGAAACAGATTCATTGGAACTTCGTGACAAACCAATGGGAATCTGTAAATTTGTTATTCCTAGCGGGGTCGAATCGTATATCCAATCGTGATGAATAATGCTGTGTGTCAGTGGTTTTTCTCGGTGACTTCCTGTTTCCCCAGCCCCTTCGTTCCAGCGCTGCTCCAAACTCACTAGATATTACACCTCACAGCGCTGAAAACCTGGCTTTTAGCTCTGAACAATGAATCTGGATTTCATTGACTTGTACTGGGAATCTACGAAAATTGTTTTTCGATGAATGAATAATTGTGTAACGTAAACAGTTTTACAAAATATATGTTCCCATTCTTATTAATACATAATCTGTTGTAAAATGTATACAACCAAGTTTAACTATTTTTATAAGTATCGAATTGGTTATAACTGACTGCAGCAACATAGTTTAACACTTGAAGTATTTTTCTACGATCATTAACATTTAAGATTTAGTTTTAAATAGTTTGTAGGAGATAATATTGAGATTATTTACATGTAGAGAGACATGGTACTGGTCTTTACCACTGTTAATATCGTACACGTTTGGAACTGTAATTCTTGTAAATGAGGTTACTGCTGGTTATCTCTATTTATGAACAGAATTTACCTTCGTAGCCTTTCGTAACAAAAAAAAGCAGCAAACATTACGTTGAACGAACATGTGTAACAACTTAAACAACTGTTTAAATGAAAGGACCTCGGAACAATCTTGTGATGGTGTACATGTGTGTGTAGGTTAGGCGATAATGCTAGCAGCGATAGCGGTGGTGCTGATGACACTGGCTGTCTTCGTGGAAGCTCACCACGGCCAGGAAACGGCTACACACTTCACCAACGAGTGGTTGGTGAGACTGGAGGGCGGACCCGAGGCGGCGGAACTGCTGGCCCGAGACATGGGCTACACGCTGCTGGGACAGGTATGTATGTACGTATGTATGTATGCATGTACGTATGTACGTACGAATGTATGTACGTATGTGTGTACGTATGAGTGTATGTACGTATGAGTGTATGTACGTATGAGTGTATGTACGTATGTGTGTATGTATATGTATGTATATGTATGCATATGTATGTGTGCAGGTATGTATGTATGAATGTATGTATGTACGTATGAATGTTTATATGCATATATGTATGCATGCTTGTATGTATGTACGTATGTATATATGTATGCATGCTTGCATGTATGTATGTATATATGCATGTATGCATGTATGTATGTATATATATCGTCGTACGACAATATATACTAGCAGTCCCCGGCATACGTCGTTCTGCCAATTTATATACATACATAAATTAATTATATAATTGCGAAACCCCCACCCTTTTATGCCCTATATGCCACAAGGGGAAGCTAAGTATAGGAGTTGATGCACTGCAGCCTCGTCTAATGGCAATTATAGCAAAATGGATATCACTAAACATTATATTTATGTATACCAATTTTAATGACGATCGGTTGAACGACATAGAAGTCGATGCTCTGTAGCGCCATGTAGTGACGAGTTGTCGAGTTAGTGTGAAATGGATAACATAATTTTACTCTCCATGAAAAAATAAGTGTATATGCAAAGATTCATGATTCATACTATAATTTTAAATCAACACACACACACACACTTATATATATATATATATATATATATATATATATATATATATATATATATATGAGGAGGGTACCCGAGCAACTCCTGGTGTTACGCGTTACATATAGAAGCATTCAAATCCACCAATGCAATGCTTAAATAAAATATGAGATTTGAGTATATTTTAGCATACAATTTGAATAGATGAGGTATATTACCTTATTAACTGTCATTGTGGCTGTCGGGTTATCGACTACACGATTACGTTGTTGTTAAGTACATGTTTTAGGGTAAGACTCTTTTAACATTATCGAATACCATACAAATTCGCGAAGGGAGTATTATGTTAAAGTTAACAATATTGTGAGTATAATATAAGTGATATACTCAGGCCACTCTAGTTAGGTGGACAGTGTCACATTAAACACGTCGCCGAGTATGATGTGTGTGATTTGGCTGTTATACGGCGAGCGTGTGTGGACGTCACGATGTAACTTGGTAGTGTAGTGACACTGATAATGATTTAGAGCAGAAAGACCACATTTAACTTACTGCTGAGTGCCTGTGTATATTTGCGTGTCCTAAGGAACGATGTTGAATGAGGCCCTACAATGGATAAAAGGCGAATTAAGGAAAGTTCGAAATCGGGACCCCCCCCCCCCCGTGAAAACCCGCCGATCAGCGACACATCCAGCACGGATCCCACAAGCGAAAATCCATGGATCGACAGCACAGGAAATCGAACCTGGATCGGGTAAGTGTGAGGCTAGTCGTCTGATCAATCGATCTCCGCGGCCGCTAGGACACGTGACAATAACACTCTCCACTTCACATCAGCAGCCAAAAAATGGTTATTTTCAGGGGCATTTTCATAAGCTTCTGGTCGTTTTCGAACGGTTAAACTTCGTTAGGCACATAGTCGACGGTGAGACCAACAAACAATTTTTTTTTAAGGTATCAAAAACTGATTTGCAATTTGGAGCGCCCCAAGTCGAACAATAAAATTGTGACATGTATATGTAGATGCGGCAGGTATCAAGTCCCCGTATAGGGCATCACAAACCTCGTTACATTGTTTTTGTTTAGGTTCGGTTGTTCGGAATCGCCTTTAAAAAAAAATATGTATTACTAAACTAATCAAGTAAAATGCATTACCTTGTAATAAACCCATTAACCCATAACGCCTGATTTATAATGTGTAAGTAATTCGTCAAGTAATTTATTTTGACTGTAAATATATTCTAACCTTAACATAGTCGTCGGGTATTACCCGTGCCGAAATTGACGAGCATTTAAAAAGGCATTTCTACTGTGGTAAATCGACGTAATAAATAATTTAAATTAAATTCAGTTATGATTCTTAAAACGGAAACTTAACACTAGGTAATTGCCGTGTTAATATAATTTGAAACCTGAAACCCTAGCATTGTTATAGCCAGGGCACTGGGAGAGTTCGATTAAAAAAATGATTAATTGGTGTTTGAAATGTTAAATAATTAGGGCCGGGTTTTTTTAATTTTAATCTTTAGACATCATTTCTCAATTTATTACATTAATCACAACATAATGTTTATGTTATTTTTAAACAATGAAGATGAAAGCTGCGGTTTATTAAAAAAAACACAGTGAAACAAAAACTATTTTATTACAATTTTCTGTGCTGTTAGGAAGATGTTTTCTTCTGCTTTACGCCAGAAATTTTTTTTTTCGGAAACGTTTTCCTTTTGTGATAATGAACTTTCAAAATGTATTGCAAGCGTGGTTTTGCATTTATTACAAAAATCAAAATATAGTATCGAATAAATTGTTCAATATGCAATACTATTTTCTAAAAATGAAATTTTCAGGGTTTCATTTGTTGTTTGCGAAAATAGAGTTTTTATTTGCACCGTTTACAATCATTCCTAACACATTTCTAGATACGAACACCTGTGTTGCGGTATATTTTTAATGAAAAAAAACTTACATAGGTGACATAAACCAACTAATGCTAGACTACTGGTAATGTAGACTTTTCATTGCGTATGTTGTAAGGTTTTTTTAAAAAAATAATTAGAACAATATTAGTAGGACCTTTTTATTCTGAAACTTATTACAAATAAGTACTATTTATCGACAAGTGATATGTTTTCTGTTATTCAAATAGTCAGAAACCGTTATTAAATATTTACTTTCAGATAGATAGCCTGTTGTTTCATCACACTCAAAAATACATTCTTTACGGGTCTTTTGTCAATAGAGTAACTAATGTAAACAGTTGCATGAAAATAGTTATTTGTCCAACAACTGTTACCAAAATATAAACATTCGCGTCATTCGACTCCAAACTAAAAGTCTGGACATATAAGTTAACTTTAGACTACCTACTCTCGTTACATAATAAGTTAACAGAAAGTCGAAGTAGGTGCATAAGTTCAAATTTTAAAATATTAAATAGCTTGATTTTTTTATGTTTCAAGCTGCGAGTGTAAGCTTTGGGCATAGACGTTTTCTAAACAATTCAAATTAATTATACATATCACATGCTTAAGTAGGAGTATCACCTAAGTCATGTTACAATTGTTGTTTTTCGGTTATTTTGTAGGGATTACGGTGGCCGACCATACGCCTTCTACCAAGGCGATCCAGGTTCGATTCCTTGCGATGTCGGTTCCGGGATTTTGCATGTGAGAATAGTGTCGTACGATACCGTTGGTCGGCAGGTTTTCTCGGGGACCTCCCTGTTTCCAAGCTCTCTAATTCCTGCACCTTTCCATTAAAAGGCCTCAACCACTGTCATACTCCAGGTCAAGCAGATGCCTAATGACGCCCAGTAATAAATCTGCATCCCGGGTGCGCTCCTGATCCTCGGATGCCCTCCCCACATTAAATTAATTAATTTTACTTATTCATTAAAAAAAAATAGTCACTGTGAGTAATTAGATAGGAATGCGTGAAGAAAAAAAGTTGACGAAATTCGAGGGTGCATTTGCATAACGTTATTGAGTGTATATACAGGTTAAATCGGAGGAAAGGTACATGCTTTGCGGGGTGATAATACTGGTGATTCTGAACAAAATGTTTTTAATAAACATATGCCCTTTTCTTAACCGTTTCAGAGAAACCTAATGAAAACAACAAGGAACGGGATAAGTGCAGGTGACGGTAAATCACGCTACTGTTATCTTATGTTTTGTGTAAAATTGTACATTTCCACACGGTGGCGCTCTAAGCATGGTGCAGTTGTTTACCTCAGTCTCAGTCCTACAGTGCTTGCCCTAGTATTGGGAACTACAGTGTTGTTACGTGTACAGCGAATACAGTTCAGTGTACTAATTAACTTAGATCAGCTACACAGCAGCTGTCTATCAAAGCAGCAAAATGCATTGAAGTTGGTGGTGGAGTGTTTGAACATGTTTTGTGAGGAAATTAACACATTTAAACAAAACATACGATAGCAGTATCGTGATTTACCGTCACCCGCACATTTCCCGCTCCTTGTTGTTTTCATTAGGTTTATCTGAAACGGTTAAGAAAAGGGCATTAGTTTATTAGAAACATTTTGTTCAGAATCACCAGTACTATCACCCCTCAAAGCATGTACCTTTCCTCCCGACTCATCCTGTAGAAAACGCTCAGTAACAAAGATAATATGATGTTTTGGTTCGTTGGTACAAAATTTGACACTAACGGTGAGATTTTAACCTAGGAATAAAATTTTTCTTAATACGGCATAAGGACGAACAAATTTTAGGAAATTATTTTTGAAGTCGTAGAAAAATATAATGTTACTTAATGAAATGTTTTGTCGGATTGCTAGCCAATGTTAGATGTGTTTTATGCGATTCAATTTTAGCTAACAAGAAAAATCATCAGTTTATCATAAACCCACATTGTAAAAAATTATTCTAAGATAATATTAATATGTTGTTTAATTGCCAAGTACGCTTTGTGCTACACAAGTAAATGTGGAACAGCTGTGTATCGCGATCACGGAGGGGGACAACAGAGGGAGTTGACATCTCTGGTCTGACTGCGGAACTCTGGCACGTGCGATGCTTCTCACACAGAAGACCAGGCACAGACAGATCTGCGAGGGAAAAGACCCGCAAGATTGATCGTGCGCTCTCTCGTCCGAGTTGCGAGTTAATCGCGCCTCAGTCCGTCCAGTCACGTTTTAATTTCACCCTCGCTCTGTCGACTCACTCGATCAACGTTCGCTATCTCTCATTATTTCGTATCTGGGTGTGTTCTTGTGTTATCTCCCACGCCTGAAATCCGCCAAAAACAATAAACAGTTGAAAGATACTAAACTGACAAAACATCGCACAATTAGTTTGGTTCATCGATGTTTCAAACAGTTCATTTTATATTTCAATTAATGAAAATGAATGTCCCTCATATTAGTATGCACAATTAATCAACAGAGATCACAGATAATTGCGTGAGAATTTATTGCGGATATGTTTGTATGTTAATTAAATCTGGAGGCATGTCCTAGCTCCACGATATAAACTCATTTAAACTACATAAAACGCCAGTTAATTTGTGCAAATGTGTCTATGTCTTCATGCTGTATGTTGTCAATCAAGAATATTTATGTGTGTATACATACATATAAGTATGTATAATATATTATTTTACTATTATATATGTATAAATACACTTACATATTTATACAAAACAGAAGCTTGGGCGTTAAACAATCTAGTGCTATAACTTTGCATGTAATAATTTTCCAAATATATTTATTCGTAAGCCCTTTCAAAATTATGAAACTGTGTTGGACAGTTTAACATTCAGTTAATGTAACTTCTCTGCATAGATACATATGTGCAATATAGTGCTTACCAACCAATAAAATTTTGTCTCCACGAATGTTTCGTACGCGCATGCCGAGAAAATTTATAAGCGACAAAGTAGAAACACAACAATTTCTAGGAACATGATTATTTTAATAATACCGGTTGTTTTCTGAAAATTGCAATAATTATTTTCGTAAGATGTTCATGCGTGGTTATGTTTTATGATAAAAGTGTTTAATGTGAAACAGAAGCTCTTCCAACGGTATATCAGATTTTACAAACTAATTTGCACTTACACAAAACATTTTCTTGGATTTTAATTGCCAAAAAAGAAATTGTAACAGTCCAAAAATTTCTTGTAAAATGTACAGGAATTTATTTTTAGATTTACAGTTATTATTCGTGAATATACAAATAAATTTGTAAATAAACAGACATATTCGTATATTTACAAGGTTTTTCTGTAAAGCTCATAATTTTTTTTAATAATTTTCTCAATAAATATATTTTAAAAGTATGGAAAATATTTTACTGCGTGGAGCCAGAGATCAAACCCGGGTCTTCCTCATTGCGAGTACCACGTGTTATCGTTGCAACACCTCTCCCGGTCGAAAGAAACCCTTTAACTAACTTTCATTTTTATTTCTGCATTTCTTTGCGAAGTACTTAAAAGGATTCTTACTAAACGGATATACATTTAGAAGGCAAAGATTTCCGTTCATACAGGTGGTAAAAAACTTTTGTGTTAGATACAACCACAGACTCTATCTATGAGCATTACTAGAGAGTTAACAACTAGAATTTATGTCGTCTTAGAAATATCTGTTATCATAGCGAACAAATGACCTTTGTGACAGATATGAACCTTCTACAAAATGTACGTTATATGTGTTCATAATTAAAAAAAGAAACTTACAAATGTACGCTGCTGAATATACAGTACAGCGTGACATCACGGATGAACTGCCAGCTGTTCACACACCACGATCTGTATATTATCGTCGCTTACTGAAGGTGAAACATACACTGTGATCAAACATTGTGCCAGGACTGAATATGTACGCATTTATGCATTCCTGGGGTGCCGACACGGGTATTGTTGGCATGGGGGGTAGGGGTCCTTCTGCATCAGTAAAATTTCATGGAGAGGGTTTGCTTGAAAACGAGAAAATTAATAGTTTCCCATGGACATGTATAATGATGGATGAATCATTTATCTAAACAAGCAAATTTTACTTTATATCGTTTATTTTTAAAGTATTAAAAAGAACAGTGCCATGTGCCATAGCAGACAGTTATTTACTGTAATATTTAATATTGCCTGAAATATTGGATGTTACTATTGTAGAATTAAATTTTAACTATTACAGAATGTGACAAATTATAACAATAAATACCATTGAACACAATTTTCTGATTTCAGAAAACTCCAGCAAAAAAAAGGAGGTTGCATCATCAGGTTAGAGAGTGTAAAACTTGGTATTTGAGGGGGAAAGTTAACATTGCGAATTCGCGTTTGACGGTATGATTAGACTTTGTATCGGTTTTGTTAGCGTTTAGACATTTTTGTTTTAATGAATCAACGTATATTCACTGACAAATAAATAAAGGGAAAGACCCTCACTCAAATTTGTGACAGAAAGTCAAGTTGACGGTAAATGGGTTAGAATATTTAAAATATAGTGCTCATTTTTAAATAAAATAGTGACTTTAAACAATTAAACAGTATTTTACATACAACATGTAATTTTGTTTTTATCGCACCAACCTTAAATTTTTAACAAAATTGAAAATGCTGTAAAGAGCGACTAAAAGAAACATATTTTTTTTTAAAATCTGCGAACCTTTTCCCTGCATAATAAAAGCTTTATCAAAATTTGGAAATACAAGTAAATGTTCATCATTTTATTTGTGCATAAACTCATAAAAATGTTTAGCTATGATCTAGAACTCACGATAGAGAAAATTTGCGATTTATTTGAAATGTTCTTTCTATGGGAACGAATGATTACAGCACGTGTTTTGGACATATAGCATTTCAGCAATGTGCCGTGGAAACATTGTGTGAGACAAGAAAGAGAAGAAAGAGATAAAAGAATCTGAGGAAGTTTGGCTGTATTCTACACATACGTAAATTAAACAAAACCTAACGTATTTATTAAGTAACAATACGATGATTCGTAATGAAGTGTGTATAACTAAGTTTCAGAACAGAGCATCGAAACGTAAAACATGTAAAAATTTAAATAATAGTACACAAAGTTAAGACAGCGTAGACAGTTACACATAAGACAGGACATTCGCGATTACGTCAGAGACACTGGACTAAACAATGCAATGATGATACAGAACACGGCAATTGTTCTTGGACGAGATTGTTGCGACGTTTTAGGATCTGATTCAGACAGACTGCAAGTAAAAACTGGAAATAATTATCTTTGTCTAAACCTCTTCTCCTATCCCAGCCAATGGCAGCCAAGCACTGTGAAGATCAGCTTTGCATGTTACAATATATACTCTTGTTTTGCTTGTGCGATGGTTGTCTCCAGCTCGTTTACTGATTAACGAAACGCCTTCTTCAATACTTTGCTAGCTAGGGTAATGATTTGCGAGAAATACATTTTCTAGACATCAATGTTCCGCAAAAATCAATTGCAACCAACTATCATTGTTTTGCATAACTTTCAATACACAAAGCCACTACTCAATATGTCCACGTGGGTAAATTTAAATAATGTTTTGCTTTAGAGGTAAGATTAAATTTTAGGGTATTTATTTAATTTAAATGAACATGTACCTTTTGACATTAAAAGATGACAACAAAATTTGTTTGACGTCAGTGAAAAATAGGATAAATAAATAATATTGTATTAGTAAATATGATAAACAAATGTATATAAAACGTAATTTTGTTACTAAAATTCTACATGTACCGTCATGTGTACGTTGCAGTTAAAAAAAATAACTTGTTTGCATACCACAATCACAGAAATTTATTCATTTCAAGTAGTTTTAGATATGCTAATATGCCAAAAAATAGTAACCTAAATCATCGTTAAAGATTTCAATATTCCACTATGTAAAGAGACATTTAGTCAAAAAAAACTTTCATTTCAAGATTATTTCTTATTTCAGTAGCGACGGTGTAGTTTATGTTTTTTTTATTATTATGATTCCAGTTACTTAAATTTGTGGATGTATTTATGTTAAGAGATTTTGTAAAGCCTTAAATGCTGCTGTGAAAAAAGGAATGTAAGCGAGTTGATTCTGTGAGCGTGACGTTAGTTGTTGCATCGTGTTTGCATCCTGAGAAAACGTAGTCTGGGCGTGCTAAGCACTATCGTTACTTTGTTTAGATTGTATGATTAGTTACTTCATATGTTACATTCATTAATTTTAGTTTACTGATTATGCTTAAATTGAAAAGGAATTGTTACAAGTCGTATAAAATGACTATAAAAAGTGTCTAATTAAACAGTTTTGAGATCAATCATACAGGTACAGATGTAGATGGATATATAGTAAAACGTTTGTGAATAAAAATAGTGCGTAACGAATTAATTTTATAAATGAAATAGAGTAAAATACGAAACTACTTTCACATAATATATAACATGAAAACAAAAGCGGTATTTGTATGTCTATAAGCAACTGACATTGAAAACATGGCGAAAAAAAATAAATTACAGTTTTTATGCAGATACGAGAACAATTTTACTATTAAACTCTAACATAATGTTAACATCAATCCTAGACTTTTTTATATTTATAATCAAATTTTATGGCAACAGAACAATTTAAAAGGTCAAAATTACTCATGAAGAATTATAACATTTTCTCTTATAAATATTGAACATTAAAAACAACTAACACATTTAAAATTCTCTTAGGTTATTCAGCAATCATAAATCTTCAAATTATAAGTTTTTAGTTTGCTCAGATGCAACACATGTCAAATTTTTCATTTGAAATTTAAAAATATTATATATAAAGATACTATAAAGAGATTAAACATGTTAGTATAATAATCGCATTTGGTTGCAGTTGTTGTAACATATTTATAAATCCTAACTTTAAAAATCCTACCTATTGAACATTACAAGTGGCCACTGCGTTTTTAAATTTACACAGCACGCAGTGCAGCAAATTAAATTTATAATACTAAAAATTAGTTGTAGCAAAATACGATATTTTTCAGTCACCGTACTGCTAGATTGTAGTAACCATTACTGTTAAATACTATTTTGGCAACACGTTGCCTAACACACGCAATATGTTTATTTTATTTATATTTAATATATTTACCTCTACATCTAGCTGCCTTAATTTCACATGTGAATTTGTTAAAAGAAAGGCTGTAAAATATTTCCGAGCGATTTGTTTATAAATATTTGAATAAGTTGTTGCGGTGTAACAGAACGTTAACATAACAATATTAAATGTAGTTAAAAATGTTATCAATAACATACGTATCGTAACATCAGTATTTTCACGTCTTGTCCACCTAGGCCATATTCTAGTATAAATACACGAACGTATTTATTTTATAATACTTTTGAGCAGTTGAACATTAATGACTCGCTTTATAAGAGACAATATTAATAAGTTGACATACATTTATCGTTCCAATAACGCAAAAATATTTTTCAAAAAAATATGCCGAGAGAAAAGTTGTAACACAACCCAGGAGGCACAGTGCAAATTACCATCACTAGGTGTCTAAATTATTTGAGATGACGTAGTCTCTTACAAAACAGACTAATACCAGACGGTAGCATGTTTCCGCCACTATTACTCTAATTTAATAATCTCTTGGTGAGTGCTAACAACGTCGATGAACAAAATGGAGAAAGGTCACAGCTTTCAGAATATACCTCATTGATGCATTATGCAGCATTAGCATCATTTTCCGTGTGTCTGTATTAAGCCGGGAGTTCTCTTTCACTTGTATCTTACAACTTTATCTCGTTCACGTAAACGTAAGACGTGATTGATTGAGGTGCCATATTATGATCCTTTACGTAGGCTGTGAAAATTGTCCTGAAAACCTTCGTCAAGTACAGGCAAAGATAACATAAAACAGCCGAAAAGAGACTGGCCGAGAAGATTAGGTGCTCTTCCTCTGCACATCACTTAAATTTAATAGCTTGGCGTTCACAAGCTTTCCATTACGTGAAAGTGACGCGATCGTGATATGTCCTGTTCAAATGTATTTGGCAAGGTATTCCCTGCTGACGTGAAAAGTGTAACGTGAAGTTATCGTAATGTCTGCCTTAATTGGAAGTACCTTGCAACTGTCAGGATGCATGGAGTTACCAAGAGTAATGTCACATTATTTATAAAGATGAATCTCATCTCGGCTCAGCTCTGTATTACCACGGATGACTATAGGATAAAACTATGACGACGGCGGACAAAGAGGACACATACGTAGGCCAACGTTGTGGAGAGAAACATCGGCATTATTTCTGGCATGATGATGTGGGGAGACATATTTTATAACATCAGGTCATCAATCAGCGGTTCGTGTAAGGCACAGCAGCCACGTAAGTTAAGAAACCCTGCGTTCTGTAGTGTTGTCCTTTATGAAACCACACTGTGATATAACAACTAAGCAAGACATCTCTCTCCGCTCATTAGTATATCAAGGCCTCCCAATCTCTCACAGTAGGAATATTATTTCTCTTGAGCAGCAACACGACTCAGTGACGATCTTCCCCAGATAGCACGTAAGCTTGCGGCAAGCTTGTAATTGACTTGATTTAGGCTTGCCATTACAAGCCCTATTTGGTAAGTTTGATTCAAGCTTGTGTCAAGCCTATTTTTTACAGTTGTATCCTGCCTTGTACGAGGCAAGCTTGCTACAAACTTGCAGTAACCTTGGATCAAGCTTTCCTGGCAAGCTTGCTACAGGCTTGTGGCATGTAAACTAGTTAGCTTGATTCAAGTTTGATTCAAGCTTATGGCTTGACTTGACAAGCTTGCTACAAGCTTGCAGACTTGTCATGGTAAGCGTGATTCAATCTTGAATCAAATTTATTTTGCTATCAGGGTCAGGATATCAGGGACTGTTTCAACATGTACCAACTTCCCAGGGGAAATTACATAGGTGTTTCACGATAAACTAACATTACACCTTCGTATTCTATTTCCCGAAGGAATTTTAGGATTATATCACGTTTCTTATATACGTTCTCTTATAGCTTTTGAATCCGTGAACCGAACATCTCTAAACTCGGTACACATATAGTATTTAGTAACAGCATATGTAATTTATTGTCACTGATTACGTCAAAGATCTTCATATTTTACATATAACAGCGATTTAATTACAAAAGGTGAAGTGTTTTATCTTTATATATTTAAAATTTTCGTTTTGCATTAAGATTTACAATATTTGTTATACGAATAATAGGTTTTGTAGATCACATGTTAATGTCACATTTAGAAAACTATTGGGAGATGTAGTCCAAATTTAATAATGCAACATACTTTCTTCTCTGAATGCAGAATTGTTAAATATTATAGATTTCATGTTTAAGGCAAAGCCCGAAATGTTTGTACAAGGACGTTATATCTGGTTTGAAATACTGTTTCGTTTATCGAAGGTAAATATTTTGTTCTGAAAGTACATCGTTTTTTAAGAATGCGCAACATAAATAAAATCTAATTGTGTCACATTTTGAGAATTATCGAATCAAAGTAAATTAAATTTGTACCACGCTATAAATGATTAATATTTAAGTTTATAATACAGTAGGTTACAGTTTATACGACAAAAAAATTTAAAAAGTAACTTGAATAAATAAAGATATTGTACCACATTTTGTCAATATTGTTGCAAGTTCTAAAGAATAAGTATATAGTGGACAAATAATATTCTTAAAAATTCACTTTGGTAGGGTAAAATGCAATAAAATTGAAATTTTGTACTATAAATCTAAATGAATAAATTATTATGATTTGTAATTTCTGTAAAACTTATTCTCACTCAATTCAGCCGACAGACAAAATTGCAGGAGCGATGTTAACATATGTCTTTACTCACTTAGATAGATAGTTTGAAATGTGTGAAGTATTGTTTTCCTTTCTAAAATACACGTTTCGAAGAAAATGTACAAATGTTTAATTTGTATATAATAAATGCTGAAAAAATATATAATAATAGAATTGTGATTTGATTTATCTCCAATTTATTTAGTAGCACTCCATTGTTGTGTGAAGTTTTTGTAACAATTGAGGAACTAAAACAATGAGTTTTGCCTAGTTTGGCATGTCTTCTTTTTCTTCTTCGAAGTGCCATACTCTACAAGAGCCTAGGCGATCATCTGCGGCAGCTACGATATACGTTGTCGGGCACACTTAATGAGGTTGTGAACCGAGGTTGCCGGTCTAATCCTTGATTTTCTGAATAAAATCTGTTCTTCGTCTACCTGTGCTTCTTTTCCCCTCAATTTTCTCTTGAATAATAAGTTGTAGAATTTCGTACTTCTGTCCTCTGGTAACATGTTTGAAGTATTTTATCTTTCTTGTTTTGACCAAATCAATCAGCATCTGCACCGTATTTGACATTTATGTAACTTATTTAATTAGATGTCTTTGTAATCCGTGAGATCTTCAACGTTCTCCTATGCATCCACATCTCTGCAGCATTAAATATTTCAATTTGTTTTTTATTAAGGTTGCTGGTTCTATGCTTTACCGTATAATTGGCTAAATGTAACATTACAATACGTTGTATAGTGCCCAAGCATAAGGATCTGACACAGAGTACATTTTTCAAGTTGTTTAATGCTGTTAGAGCGTAACCACGCCTTATTTTTACTTCTGTGTCCAAATCTAAATTCTCTGTGTTGGTACAACCAAGATCTTTAAACTTATGAACCCTATTAATTATTTTTTAATGATGTAGAATACAGCCTGGTTGCTGCTTGCTAACTACCATTCTTTTCGTTTTTTTTTTTTTTTGCATTGATGTTCAGATTATTGGAATTTCCAACTGAGTTAAGTTTGTTGACTAGGCGCTGGAGACCTTGAATGACATCTGTTAAAATAGTAATATCATCAGCATATCAGGATGGAATTTTTAAAAACTTGCTCAGCATACTAATTGAACAGCAAGGGGGAAAGTATGCAGCCCTGTCTCATCCCACGTTGTACATCGAATTTCAAGTTATTTTGGTGATCTCCCAGTACTAATTCTGATTCTAGATTCCAACATTAGTTCTTAATAATTTGTACAACACTTCAATCGATTCCATCTGCTTCTAGAAGGCTCAGTTATTTGTGTTGTTGAACGTTATAAAAAGCTTTTTCGTAATCAACGAAGCAAATAAAGACGTCCTTATTCATATCCCCGCTTTTTTGTAATAGGACGTTTAATACTGTTAGGTCTTCTCGGGTTCCAAGACCAGTTCGAAAACCGAATTGACCATCCGATAATTCAGTTTCACATTTAATTCGGATGCGTAGATGAACAATTCTTAGAAAGGCTGATGGCGCGGTTGTCTCCACACTCTTTCTGTTATTGTTTCTTTGGGATCAGCACAAATAATGATTTAAGCTATTATGATGGGATGTCTCCAGAGCTATGTATGTTACTGAAGAGTGTAGTTAACTGTTTGATGTTTTCATCATTTAGGAGTCGAATTATATCCCCAGGATGTTGGTCTGGCCCAGTAGCTTTCATACATGATATTAGCTTTACTGCATGCCTAACTTATGATTCTAAAATTGGTGGGCTTTCTTTTAGGTGAGTGTTTAGGTTAAGGTTATTGCGTCTAACTTCGGAAAATTTGTCTTTCAAATAATTTTTCCAAGTTTCCTCTTTACTTTTCTCTTCAATAATACGTACACCTTGACTATCTAGTAGCCTGGCAGATTTTTGTCGAAAAGCATGCCCGTAATTAACTGGATTTGTTTATGTGTCATGAAGGAGTCGTGTTTTTCTACTAAAGCTTCAATTACCTCCCCCTGTTCTTCCATCCACTTATTCTTGGCTTCTCAAATAGTCTTCTATATTTCCTTATTTATTGTATTGTACACTGTCAAGTTCTCATTTTTATTAATTCGTCTTTTATTCTATAGGTCAAGAATTTAATCTGTTATCCACTTATTTTTCTTAACTGTGTCTTTCTTTAGATGATTTAGACAGGATTCTAGGAACGCTTGGTTCAATTTTCCTAGCGTTAGCTCATCACTTAATTGTTTCAAATTACTTAGTTCTCCAGTAATTGTAGCGCTTACTTCTGTTGATGTTAACTTACTCATACATATTGTTTCTCTAGAATTGTTGTCTTTTTTCATTACCTTCTTAAATTTCGATAGTAATTTTGTACATAAGAGGTTATGGTCCGAATAACTATCAACTCTTGGAAAAGTGTTAACTTTTTATCATATTCCGTAATCGATTGTTAACTAGGATATAATCAATTCGAGTTCTGAATATTAATTCTTTACTGTTACCAGGAGCTTTTCAAGTATATAGGCGTATTTTTGGTAATTGGAACCAAGTATTTGTAACGTAAACATTATAAGACGTTTTAAAATGTATTGACACTTGTGCGCGGACATGTTGCCACTACGTAGCCTACATACATGAAATGTAGTAATTTTTTAATAGTTTTAAACCTAATTTTGAAAGACAAAATGATATACAGAATGTCCGAAAAGTCTTTCCTTTATTACAAAAATTCATAGCTTAGACTAGAAGTAAGATAAAAATATGAAACTGGTGTTAAAAAGTTTAGAAACCATCCAAGTATTTTTTCACACATCAGTAAATTTCCACATGAGCACCCTTGGTAGCACGTAGCACATATAGTCGATATAAAATTTCAGTCCACACATTCGCCAACATCACTGGAGGGATCGATTCAATGACTGTGGTTACCCGTTGTCGCAGGGTTGCAAGATCTGGTACATGTGTTCGGTAGACCTCGTCCTTGACACAACCCCATAAAATAAGTCTAATGGGGTTATGTCAGGAGAGCGTGGAGGCCAAACAGTTTGACCATCACGATCAATCCATTGTCCAGGAAAGGTCATATTATGATAGGCACGGACTTCCAAGCCCCAATGAGGTGGTGCACCGTCTTGTTGAAACGTGACATCGGGGTGATACTCAAGCAGCTGACGAACAGAATAAAGTTGTAACATGTCCAGCTACACTGGAGATGTGATGGTTGCCTCATAGAAGAAGAATGGCCCGATAATTCTATCATGCAATAGCGCGCACCAAACTTTCACCTTGGACTGCCTCTGGTACACTCCATCGCATCGCTAGGGGGTTGTGAACCCCAAATGCGCACATTATGGCGATTCATTACTCCACTGACAAAAAAGGTCGCTTCGTCGGAAAAGGCAATTCTTCTTAGATAACCACCACCGTCCTCAATACGTGACAGCATTACGGCCGCAAAGTCATATCGACGTGTATTGTCATTGGGCAACAATGCCTGAACGATTTGCACTTTGTATGCACGAAACAATAAACGTTTGTGTAAGATATCGTGGAGAGAACTTTTTGGCATGTGTAATTCACGTGAAGCCCTGCGCATCGATTTCTTCGGACTTCGCAGAAAAGACTGTCTCACAGCTTCCACCCTGTCAGCTGAGGTTGATGGTCGACCAGACTTCGGAAGGTCAGCAACCGATACTGTGTTCTTGAACTTCTCATACCACGTCTTAATGCTCTTGACATAAGGTGGACTATTTCCATATGTTGTCTGGAAGTTTCACTGCACTGTTATTGGTGATCGTGTCTCGTGGTACCAAAGGACACACTACCCCTTCTCCTGATTGGTTAACATGTCTGGCTTCCTTTACACCGCACCTCATCCACTACTTACGTACTGCGAACCTACAGCAAAAAATATTGTGTCATGGCATAATATTTTGACACCAGTTTCATATTTTTATTTTACTTCTAGCCTGAGCTATGAATTTTTGTGATCAGGGAAAGGCTTTTCAGACATTCTGTATTACTGTCAGTTTTCTAAGACTGTTTCACTGATAAGAACCAAATAGGGTTTGAAAGGTAACGTATCATATTTAAATAAATGTTTAAAACGTAGCGTATATTTTAAGAATGGTAATCGTGTATATATGATACACTATATATAACAGCAAAAACATGAAAATGTTTAGGAAATTCCACACGACTGGTATGAAATTAAGTTTATTTAGTAACACGGTTAAGGACTGATTTAAGCTTTGTAAAGAAAATTATACTGTGAAACTTTTCTTTCACTTTAATAAAGTATGAGACAAATTAGAAAAAAAAAAAACAACCAATAGCTTTATTACTAGAGCTACTGACCAAAGGGAAACGAACGCCTGTAGAAGTCATAAGAAATATATTTAAACAGAATATACACAATAAGAAACATAATAACTTCTACAGACAAGTCAGGCAACTAGATAATAAAATAATCAGAAATTATAATAGTGTATGGAATTTCAAATGATGTGTTTCTACCGTGACTAAGGTGATTAACTCGGGTACGAACCTGACCATCAGTTAACTTACAAACCCGGGTTCTACATAATTTTCTGTGTTCTAGACGTCTTCATTTGTCTTACCAAGGATGTGTTGTAGTAGGTCGGGACAGTAGCTTCTAGATCATCCCTCGATATTTATTCGACCACATCCTTCTCGTCCTGGGTTGGCGACCACGTACTCTTGGTGCTCGTAAGATGATCGCGACCTCTTCGCCCTCACATGAAGCTCTCGTTCACCTCGTTCATCGAATAGTGGACCCGTCGAACTGTAGACCTCGGAGATCTAGACAGCAACGAACACGAAGTGGACTATGGAATGGCCTGATCCACGGGCTCTTCTTTGTAATTCCCTTGAATATCCTTATTCGGCGTTGACATCGTGGATAATTTCAAATGGAATTCTTTTGGTATTGGTCGTAGAAGTAAAGTGAGACCTTTCTGACGACGCGTAGGAACAATTTACCGTCTCGTCGAAGAAATCCTCAGGTCTTCTTGACCACACGTCTGTTCGGCATCGTGGACGGAAACGTTCTTATTTTCCATAAAATTTTCTCAATCGTTCTTCAACAAAACTACTTATCTCTGTAACATTGGACAAAATGCTATGTTACAGCTTTTACATTTAAAAATAAATACGGTCGTGTTCAGACTATATACATTTATATAAAAATGACGAATAAAATCAAATTTATTTTGGTAAATTGAAAGTATGCGACATTTTTCAATGAGAACTCATTGTACATGGGAAATTAACAGTCATCCAATAATTTAGAAAATTTAATATAGTTTATGATTTAGAAATCGACAAAAAGTGGGACAGTAATTAATGGACATTTGTTTGTCCTATTATCTTGATTTAGATACATTTTACTCGTCGAATGAATCACTTGAACCCACTTCTACTATATCGTCAAAAAAAAAAAAACACATGTTCACACTTACAAAACCGCAATAACAAACACTGATTAAAGATCAGAGCATAGTCTTTAAAATTTAGTTCTAAAATAATGAATCTTCGTATTTTAGAACAGCATAGCTCTCCGATCCAGCATACTGAATATGAGAGATAACCTAAATAAGTGCTTGCTATGAACTGCCGACACTTTTATTGACAGGTGTGGCATATTGGCTGCCGTGTTTGTAGTCCCATCCACTGATAAGAACATCGTAGTGTTCTGCGCTTATGGATTCTCGTGAATGTTTAGTACGTCAGAGGGCATTAATTAATTTTTTTTTCGTAATGGTGAAATATAATTATAATTTGGAAGAACTATCTAAACATTTATGGAGTTATATAATGTGTAATGTATCATTTTAGTTTTGAAGTAACCTATATAACTAAACTTTATTTAAATAAAAAAAATCGTAAATTTATTTTACGGCTGTACACACATTAGAATTGCGTATTCATCTAATATGTGGCAGAATTATTCCTTCAATAGAATGTTGTTGATTTTCTCAGTATAATGTCCGTAAAAATTATATCATATCTACAGCAATGGTGTTTACACGTATCTTTCGTATTTTTATGACGTGGAAGCTAACATAAGGCAATAAAACTTTATAAAAAATCTCAGCATAACGAAAAATGTTCACTTAAAATAGGTGTATTTGTTTGATATGATTTTAAAGCAATCAATATATTGGTAACCGAAAAGGAATTTTCGTGACGACAGGAAATTGCTAATCTTACGAGTTGCTATTATGTGGATTTATTTACAAGAAAACGTTTGCTATACACGCCTTCCAGTTATATATGATTTTACAATTCCTTCTACAGCTGTCATTTTGAAGGAGTCCAGTGAATAATTTTTATTTTGTTTTGAAAATTTTCTACAGAACACTTTTAATTTAATAACGAATATTCAGTTGTTTGATATTTAATTTCAAAGTCTTCAATAATAACTTGTTTGAATTAAAGCTTCCTGGAACAAATGTCTTACGTCAACTATGGAAAGAAAGGTATTCAAATTAGTGTTCCCATTTCTTATCACCATTCAGTAGCTGTATACTAGTCTAGTAGTGGCTTGAGGTATTTGATGTCGAATTTAAAATTATTTTCTTGTGCAGATTTTAAAATATTTACTAAGTAATCTCTCGTCACAGAAATGAAAACAATTTGTTACGAAACAACGTTATACTCTACGCAACTATAGTAAACTCGTCAGTATATTTAGTAATATAAGTAGCTCAACATATTAAGTAACGCTATATTTATCCTTCGCTCTTCATTTGTTATGATGTGACAAAAAACGGGCTTTCTGAGACTGTATGTGATCTTCTAAAATACTCACAAACATCTCATGAATCAGTTGTAGCTACCACGTTGATTGTCCAGACATGTAACTTTAAGGGGGATTGATCCCTGTCAGATCGGTTTTACGGTTTTCCTTATAAATCAGGGAATAGACATATTGTTTGACTTTTTCACGCTGACACGGCATAGTTCATTGTTTAATTCACTTTTTGGAATCTGTATGGCATTGTTTCTGTTAATGTTGTGGCCTCTGTAGTCGCTCCCGTAAATAAAGCAATGTTTCTTTTTCAGTTGTTTCCCAGTGAAAAATAATGAATATATTATGGTTCCAGCAATTACAGAAAATTGATTACGTTTGTATCTATGCCTTGCCATGACAAAAATTTTGATACGTCGACTGGAACAGAAGTTATCGAGAAGAAACAGATAAATTCAAGGAGGTAGGGATCAATACAGGTGACTACAGTGACCACTCTATTAAGAACAATGTGCAGTTTAACTCTTCTCCTATCTTCCCATCACCAGAGCCCTTAAGTTCTCAAGTTATTCTCGTAATCACAGTGTTACGCTTGATGAGTTTGTGTTTTAATATTGGAACAATGCGTTGGCTCCCATTTTGACCAAATTATTTCGCTTCGAATAATTAAAAGAAATCTCTAAACTAAAAGAGACATCGTTTTAAATTGTTCAAATTAAATCTCCATTTTATGTGGAATTTTTTTTTAGCAATCTTACTTTCATGTAAGTGACGCAGTCTCGTTAAAATGCCATGCTCTATCAAGATATGGAACTAAATAAACTTTTATTTCAGACTTCTTAAAATAACAGGACTAGCTAACTTACGTTTAGTTGAGCATGTTTATTCACATAAAACCTGTGAATAATAAAGTGATATACTGAGAATTATATCGTCGTATATAAATAAATGTAAAAATAAAACTGAAACAACATATTATGAATCTCTAATTAACCCCCGAGATTATAAAATTTAATATCGTATACAAAAAAAATTACTAAAATCATACAATTAAAATAGTACAGCATACCTCCCACTTAAGGGTGGAAAGTTGATATTTACTGGATCAGACTGCAACTTATAGCTTATAGTTTCGCCTAGATTCATTAATTTGTGTAGTCGACTGCAATAAAAATGTAGAGCAAGTTATTTAACATATTTTTGCAACACGCTAGTATCTCTAAACAGCATACGCGCCATTTCTCGGGAGGAAGTGCGGCTTTTGTGGATTTAATCTCGATCGAAAACTATTAATGCTAGAGTTAAGCGACAGCAGTTTATACTGCAAGGTGAAAGAAACTATGGAACGTATTCTGATTAGAAATTTGAGTTCGTTTTCTGTCCAACGACTGTATGAGAAATGACTGCAGGAGACGTGACCTTCCGCTAACTTAATTTTAGGAGAAAGGACTTTTGGTCTACTGCCTGTAGGAACACTGCCTGGCTAAGCGACATCCATTGATAGAAAAATTACAGCATTTTCGGTCCAATGACTGTAGGAGAAATGATCGTAGGCGATATGACTTTTTATGAAGTTAGTTATAGGATAAACGACTTTTGGTTTACTGCCTGTAGCTCTAGTAACATTCGGTCTACTGACTGTAGGAGAAATGACTGTTCGGTCAACTGACAGACAGAAAATCTTTTTTAGAACAAACAACTTTAGGAGTACTGCCACCGTACCACCTCCCCAATTTGTCATGCAGAATCACTGCCAAGGGATTATTGGTTAACTTGCAGGAATGATTACAGGTTTAATGTAATCCAAATAGCAAACATCAATTGGACATAGTTATGCAAAAAGGAACCAACCCGTGGAGTAATTTATTTTGAGAGAAAAATACCAAGCAGTAGGCGAAGGTCCAAGATATGTCCTAAGAAAAGAACAAGCATTAAATCATAATATTTGAAGAAAAATAATATCCCAAAAAAACGGTTTATAGAAGGTTTGTATGGCCACAGTGGACTTTGATGTTAAATATCTTAGTTCCAGTGAACTGTAAGTTGGTTCTTTTTTGCATAACTACGTCCAATTGACCCACTTGTGCAAATCCGATCGTGATAAGCAACCCACAAGAAGTAAACATTCGGAATGCACCCGCGGCCACATGTGGCATACTTGATGCATAATGAAATCACCCTCACATTAACCACAAGTGTACCACAAGCACTCTTATTATACTCAGAAGCTTGTGGGTTAGTTTGCTAAGTCTGCTACTGAAATATGTCAGTCTTTTTAAACTAAGTTGCCCACATTAAAATCATTTAAGTATAACTGCACACATATTTATTGACATGGCCTGGTTAACAACCATTCCTGCAAAAGTAGACGATCATACTAGCGAACGTTGGCCACTTCTGCCAACAGTTGGCCAGCTGAAAAATTATTGTACTTGCTACTAGGGAAGATGAGCGTACAACACTATTATGATCTCCAAAATTCATCTCAACTATTTCCTATACCTCAACATCGCAACAATTAAAATACATATTTTAAAACAGATGCTTTCCTCCTTAAACTAGTCCAAGAGTGCACCCATTTCTCGGGGCCACGTGATTTGATGTGTTGAATTACTTATTTCGACGCGAAAAATTCGTTAATATATGTTTTGGTTAATAATTATTTGCATGGAAGGTGAAACACCCAAAGATACAATGTAGATAGGCTACGAGGGAGGGAGCAAAATATTGGGATGAATATTTTCAAGTATTTTTCACATACGTACTATTATCGCAAAGGAGGATGCTTTCAAAGTAATCTTTTCTTCCAAAGAAACCGTTTACGTTCTTAGGAAGAAACTACTGCAATATCGTACGTTTATCTAACCTACAACATAGAAACCGAAAACGAAAAATAAATAATCCTACCCCAAATAAATATGAGGCCATGATCTATCATTTCTGCTCCTTATGCGACGGTTGTTATATTTATTTGTTAATTGAAAATGCGTTAATATAAATTTTACTTAAAACTAATTATATAAATGATATATATCACCCAGTTTGTTATCAGGGTTTCTACGCGCCTTCTATTCTTTCTAAAAAAAAAATTATCTAGTTTCGGTTAATCAGTTCATAGACAAAAATTCAGTTAAGCATATAATCATTAAACTTTGTTTTTGTCTTGAAAAGAGAAACGTAATCTTTGTAAAACGAATTTAAACATTACTGCAAGGCAAATTTATCTTTTCTTGTTTTGGCTTATAAAATAAATGTCACAAAAGTCTTGGAAATGAGAGATACAACGCAATGATGATATAAAGGCCAAGCGTTTATACTCTTTTGTTTGATAAAATTCCTCCCACTTAACATGGAATTTTAGAAAACGATGGAAATGACAAAATAATGCTAGATTTTCCAGTTTATACACGACGTATGGCTTCCCTTCATCGATTTCAGAATCATCAGCATTACCCCAACCACATTCCTGTTTTCAATCAGACACTGTTCCTCACGTTTTATCGGTAGTGGCTATAATGATTAAAATGTACGGGTTAATAATTATTTCTTTACGAATTGTTTTTGCTGTTAATACAATAAATTAATATCAATGGAGTACTGTTTGAGAAATGTTTACTTTAAAGTAACATAAAAATGTTATTAGATAAATATTTTGTAGCGTTATATTATAGCAATCACAATATATCAATTAAAAAATGTAAAATATAATATCCTAGTACTCAAAATTATGACAAATACATCTCCCGAATTTAGTAACGCGACTGCGAACTGGCAACAGCGCGTGCCAAAAGCCCTGTATGGCAATCCATAAGGTTGGGACGCTCTATAATTCACGTTTAATGGCGGCCCTACAAAGGCATATTTATTGTTGACACGGTACTTTTTGAACATTTTGTTTCAATCTGTCTAACAGTTCCTGTAATAAGAAACTGTACAAATGCATAAAATGGCAGTCGTTATTTAAAATACCTTTAGAAATCAATGATCAGTGTCAGTCATGTAGTAACAAAATATAAAACTTTTTTTTTTTTTTTTTTTTTTAACCGGTTGAACAGTTTTGAAATTACAGAGGAATGACTACTTTATCAATACATTTCCCGCGATTGTTGCAGTCTCCTGAATACAACAGCTACGCTGGAAAGTTACACACAGTCCATCAATGAACTTAACAGAAATAACTTTACAGGTATTATCGTAGACCTAACATTTATTGGATATACTTAACAGAAGGAAACAAACTGTAGTCTGATAAATGACACAACACACTCGAGAAGGGAGGGGATTCGGGAACTATGTTTCACAACAGCCGCTAGTTTTTTCTTCTTACAAAGTTCAGGAATCGCTATCCACTGTTAAAATTTTTATTATATTCTATTAGTCTCTTCTGTGTTCTGTTTCATAAATTATGCAATTGTGTGTACTGTAAACTAAAATAAACGTAACAAACATATGCAAAGGGCGTAGGGCATAAATTAGCGGTAGTTAACGTCTTGATAATCAAGTTTTGGGAAAACTTTTGCCAGAGTGTTAGTTAGTTAGTTAGAGTTGTTTGGTGACAGACTAGACTTCACTACCCTTTATAAACCAGAGGATAAACTGTGAGTCCATTGGTTACAAGTCCCTATATTATGTAAGTTACGTGTGTGACCGCTTAAGGGGTATGGCAAGGTACGATGTCTAGTGGATGACTGGAATACTCAGTCGTCAATAAAATCTTAACTACCCGTCAAAGTTCGACGAAATTTTCGCCGAGTATATATTTTATCAGCGAACGTTCATTTATATAGCACTATGAGGTAGTATGCTTTACTTACGAGTAAAATATTAAAAAGAATATTTTTAATAAGGGCTTGAAATTACAAAAATATACAAAAATTAAAAATTGTAATTAAAAAAATTTTTATGTTATAATATCTAGGCTTCAATAATAACCGAATTTCAAATATTCTCGCGTATTCATTTGAAAATAATGTTAACATCCGTAAACCTCTCGCGCAAAGATTTTCGAATAGTACTACTCCATACATAATATCACATAGTACTATATAAATTAACGTCCGCTGTTGAAAAATCTACTCGGAAAAAAAATCTCATCGAATTTTGATGAGTACCGGTAGTTCATATTTTATTGACGATTGAGTTTTCCAGTCGTTCGCTCGACATCGTACCTTTCCATACCCCTTAATAGTATGTTGGTAAATCTACCATCAATTTCATTACTATTGGTCTGAAGTGTTCTTTTGCGGCAAACATTATTTCTGGCCAACGGGAGACTTCTAACAAGCCTACCGACATTTGTACTCTGCTGGCATAAAATAACGCAAGTTGCACATGACCCTCACTATAGCATAATCTCTTGCACCGTAATCTAAGGCACATACTCTCTTCGTTAATGAACAACCAATCAGTAACACATAGCTGGTAAAATGTTTCCTCATAAAATTGAATAAAAGTACCTGGGTCTTGTTTGTACCTATATATAGAAATCCGCAAAACTGTAGACCTACAGGATTAGTTTATGTATGAGAAGAATTGATAAGAGTGTCACATAGCAACAATAAAGCATATGTCGTGTCTTAAGCCTGGTACACTCTATCCTACATTATCTACTGAATTACATACCTAACTCTGCTTATCAATTGCGATTGCGATTTTACACCAGAATTATGTAGCAAAACGTCTGTGTTGTGTTCACACTATCTTTGTTTTCTAACACGTTTCGGTACAAAAAGAAGATAAAAATATTGTGATGTTTGTTGTTATATTCCGTAAAGTATAATTGTAAAATTCCCGAAAGCTATTTCACAATATAAGACATAGTGTAATTGAGATATAAATGAAACAATCCTGTATTATTTAGGTATTGAAATCTCCGATGGTCGTTTGTTCAGTAGGAAACAAAATGTTATTTCTAGTCAAATCATGTTGGCAACCCTACTTGCGTACTTCACATGCGCGGTGGTTGTAATGGTGCACTGCGCATGCGCGTGAATATAACACTAAGATGAAAAAAGGACGGGCTCTACGTGTGAAATTCTGTACGGAATTTTGTCTGGAGTCAGCGTAGTTGCGGTACACACTGTCACAGTGCTACTTGCAGTGAATTTGGTACGGAATTCTATACTGAATTATGAATAGTGTGTACCGGGCTTTACGTTGGAGCTATTGGCAAATTGTTCCGTTTCATTGATGATAATGCTCGTGCTCGTCCTTACAGAGCTGGGTTGGTGGGCGACAGTGGCGTATTTACAATTTTTTTTTGGGGGGGGGGGGGGTCT
>PNEQ01003913.1:48000-59939 GCA_003012365.1 Medauroidea extradentata
AGCCTAGTAGCCCTCCCTCTTCCCCTAAAATCCGCCACTGATGAATGTCATGCTGAACGAGGAGGACATAAACGTCTGCCGTGGCTACCTCACTCTCCAGGCTTAAAATATATTTGAACTCATCTGGGGTGGACATTCAGTGACCATCTCTTGTGTCCATGCCAAGCGGTTACGAAGCATTGCTGGCTGTTTGAGAAAATGATAACCGAAGCTAGAGGTCATTTGATGAAATGCACGCGTGTTTATTAATTATGTCTTCTTTGCTATGGCGAAACGGAAGTTTGTTCCTTTCCTTAATTACAACCGTGATAAAGTTAATAGGAAGAATTTAAGGCAAAAAATGGCATATGCGTCAGTAAATTAAACGTTCAAAATTACAAAAAAAAAAAAACATAAATAAACAGTTAACAAAAGCAAATTACATATTGTTCCATTAAAGCCCTTTTTAATTACAAAAACAATTGCTGTTGGTAAAACCAGGCGGTGTGCAGCAGTGCGAAACACTCGCCTAGCATTCAGGAAGAACCGGGTTCGATTCCTGGCACAGGTCATCCTGGTTTCGGTGTTTCGGGGTTTTCTTAAATCTCACCGTTTTGTACAACTGCAAGAAATATTAGTATCCTACTGACACCATCTCTCGTCCCTATAATGCCGTTGAAATATTCTTGCAATGGGTGTAAGCGGTTTAATAAAATGTTGCGAACATCCTCAACTGGAAACGCTATGACGTCTCAGAAAACCAAAACTGAACTAAAACAATAAAGAAAAAACAAGAACACGCGCATAAATAAAAACCTGAAAAATTACAAGAGGAATTGTGTAAAAACACACTAAATACAAAAATGTATTTTTTGTTCTGTTCTTTCTCTCTGCTTGATACAACAATATTCTTGGTGCTTTTTAGGTTATGCTATCCATATTAAATTAAGTGCCCCACTCACTCATCAACGCACATCCCAAACCGCTGGACCTAGAGACATTAACTTTTTGAGTGACTTCCTCTTACGTCGTAGGCACCCATTAAATTAGAACATTTAATGGAGTGAAATTAGGGAGAATGTGTTTTCAATAAATCCTCAGTGGAGCTCAGACACGTTGAGATATCAAGGTGATTTTCAGTTTCCGAATAAAGCTCACCAAAATACGTATTTCCAAATTTTTCGAATTTTCGAAATTCTAAAGCTAATGGTATGAAATATGTAAAATTTTGTCTTTTCAATCTATTCTCCATAACTCATATACCTGTTCAGCTGTTGAGGTGTATTTTGCTTCAGAATGAAGTTTTCGTAGATTCCTTTAAAGAAGTTTCAGATCATTTTGAAATTCTACCTCTTAGAGCATTAAAAAAACAAACCGTGTTTCCAGTGAATACTCCGTAGGCCCTATCTCTTGAACCTGTTGAGGTATTGAGACATTTTTGAATAGCGACGAAGCTTACATAAACGCCTAAATAGCTACTTCATGATATTTCTAAATTAGACAATTAAGGGGTTTAAAATGTTCAAGAAATCCCGAAAAGCAGGTATGACCAAGGAGAAATTATTTAAGAGTTATTACTTTTTGCCGTCTTTTTCATACGTATACCTCTTTGGACACGGGCATGTATAAATACATTTAATTTCTTTATAATTCTGATGACCCATCTTGGCATAGTTGTTTGGAACACTGGAAGCGTGTTTTGTGTTCGAATCCCATGCAATGTAAGGCAATGGGGAACTGTTGTGGTATTATATGCCCACATATTAGCAGCACGTGACAGAAGAGTTAATTTTATGTTTTAAGTATGAAAATTTAAGCTTCCCCTTGCGGCGTAAGCATACACTAAGGGGTAAAAAGGGGAAATTTTATTTTCCCAATATCATCTATATCTCAAACCTGGTGAGGTATTGTTATTCTTTGGGGATGAAAAGTCGTAAAATGAGTTTCCGCTATGTCCTCAAATTCTTATTAAAACAATAAGCTATCGTTATAGTTATTCCTTCAAACGTTTCAAGCGAGCATAGCCGCGTGCGGCCAGTTAGTTCACGTATATGTTGGTAACAGCAAATTATACTTGTTCATCCATTATGGTTTGGTTCACTTTTGGTTTCCTGAGACGACATAGCACTGCAGTGAATATATCCACAATATTTCATTATATCTCGTTACTGTATCGGGCAGTAATATTTGAATGTAATTAAAATACGAGTTGTGATGTCTATTTATTTAGATCATATATCTTCATTATTTTTAAAAGATGTAGCACGCCCCGTGTAAGAGAAACGTGTGTCTAGACACCAGGCGGACAGGCGGCAGACAGGCTACCTCCACTTCATCATCAGGCGCCTGATACCCTGTTTTCTGTGCCGTCATGAATGGGGCTAGCTCCCTCCCTCACGACTTGTAGGGGCCATATTGATTTTCGCCGACCACGTGAATGCTCATCGCAGATTGTGTGCGCACGCGCCAGGGGTTGACGTTTTATAAAGGGGGGATGGGGTGGTTGTAATCACACGATGAGCGGGGGAGGGGAGAGAATACACCACTACCTCTTGTTCAGTTCTGCTTTCCTGGTAGCGGCGTCCAGAGCTAGGTCACCGTGGGCGTCGGCGTCGTCACTGGGGTCACGCGAGGTCGATATATTGATCCGACGTCGTCTCACCCTCCTGCATGCAAAAACGAGCCTCGTTCGTTGCATAGTGGCCACAAACGACGCTGGGAAATCTTTATTTTGGGCCAGAGGGCTTCCAGCTCTGACCAATTAGCCCCATTCTCTCGATCAAACTAACATGTTAGAAAATCTACCTGTTTTCATGTATAATTTATTATATTGTATTACAGGAAACGGAGAATTCAAAAACAACCCACATCCACGAACAAAGATTTTTCAGAAGAAGGAAAGAAAAACAAACAGTAAATGAACTACTGTCATCAGCTGGCGTCAAATGCAGCAGCAAAAGAGGAAGTATGATGTTCTTCACATAATTCAATGAAACGAAGTTCATACAACTTGCGGTAGTAATACATAGAGATGATGGTTAAGAACAGAAACATTTTGCGAATTCAATCACCTGCCCATTAGAACCACCTTTCCTATGTATACTTCAGCCCCTACCATTTGTCCGCTAGCTGCTACTCAGTGGAAAATCAGACAGTGAACGAATAGACGGGGTGTGATTATGAATAGGACATTGGATTCCTATCCCTGATAGTACATATGGAAATGTTTCGTGCCTTCATACCCACATGTCTGATAGGGCGATATACGTCTGACATTCCAAAGCTATCTGCAGACCAACAACAGACATAAAATTTTAAAATAGTATCATTCCTATTGGCTCAGTCAAATAGGGTAACCGCTCCACGTACAGGTAAAAAGCCAGTCAGCTTTTGACAACCTGAACGTACGTTGAGACCCAGCAAACAGTCTAATTTTTCTGCTATTAACCATCATTAGAGACCGGAACAATTCGCGGGTTCACTAACCTGTAGGTTAGCCTCCAAGAATATTTGTGAACTCTTGCAGACAGCAGCTGTTTATTAGCTTCTCGCTGACCGTGGAATGGGCCTGTATTCAGCTACAGTTTTATTATTGGCTGAGCTACTTCCAGGAAGTGTCGAGTAAGCCGTCGGCCAATTGTGAACGATATAAAACCTATAGTTGTTGGAACACTAGCTTGCGCCTAAAAGAAAACGCGAAATGTTCAGGTCTCTAACCATCATATCTAGTAACACAACTTTGGTAAATGTGTGCACGTAGGTAGTTTTTGAAATTAAAGTTTAATGTGTAGGCCTACTAGCACAAGTATTTAGCGAATTCAGCTGGCAGCAACCTAATACCTTTAAGTCCTATGCGTGCTCTGATCACAGTCGATAAGCCACTGGTGACTAACAGTACAGGCAGGTAGCACGGGTAGAGCCACGATTTTATGGCACCAATTTATTTCAGTGCCTTATTGCCTTATGAGCACATCTGCACCTCTGCTTCATGGTCAGTCATTGGATGTTTTAACACTCACTTCTCTTGAGATTCTACTAACAAATCACAGACGTTTGATGTCACAATTGCCTTAATTCTTGTTGGTGCAATTAAATGAGAGACATGCCTGAACAAAGACACGCTTCTAATAAACATGAAGCAAAGTTGTCGATGTGCACCTAAGACACTGAAACCAAGTGATGTAAAATTATTTTCGCGACCAAATAGTGACTTTACGCATGGGTAGGGATGATAGTTTATCGTGGGAAAACTTGACTGTTTGCTGGGTTTCAACGCATGTTCAGCTTACCAGAAGATGAATGGCTCTAGCTTGTACGTGAAGCTGATGCCCTATTTGACAAAGCCAATAAGAAGCTCGGTATCGTAATGTTTGATGCCTTTTATTGGTCTGCAGACACATATGTTGTGTCAGACGTACATCTGCCAACCATATATGTTGCAAGAAAGTAGAGCGTTTTCAAGGGTATGTTGGCACAAAACTTTTTCGCGATATACTATCATCTCTAGGCATGGGAAATCCTCACGTGTTAATTAGTTAATTTTGCTTGCAATCGTTAGAGGAGTGTCCAAAACTCCTGGCGTCGAATCACAGATGTTACAGTGAAGTAAACGATATTGACGTTCAACCTATGGTCTTGAAGGAATGTGTGAAATACTCTATACACATCTGCAGGATCTGCTTCAAGGTCAGTGATTGGTCGTTTTAACTCTCAGTTGGGGATTTATCCACAAATCGCAGACACGAGGTATCACATTACCTTAATTCTTGTAAGAAAAGTCAAATAAGCGAATTATCTACACACAGCATTAAGCAGAGGTACAGATATACATGTAAGGCATTGAAATTCAATTTACAAACAAAAAAATCATCTGCGCTGAAAATTATCTTCAATCAAATGAAACTGTGTCTCTGCCCCGTTAATTCTGTACCGAACTTTGTTAGTGCCACTTGTTTTCGGAAGAAAACAAAACTAATTTCGCAGCAATTTGTTTTAATGCCTTGTGTGCACATCTACAAGATTTGCTTCATGATTAGTGACTGAATGTTTGCAATTCTCAACGTGTTGGGGTCATGCCTGCAAATCACAGTCAAATTAGCGACGCCTCTGCAGAAAGGCGCACTGCCAGTTACAGTAAAGTATTGCTGCAGATGTGCACGTAAGGCATTCAAACAAGTTGGTGTGAAATTTTCTTTCTTATAAAAATCAGTGGCTGTAGTGATGATGTTAATGTCGATGAAACTGTACCTCTGCGTGGTGGAGAAGTGTTAAAACACTCGCCTCGCATTCTGAAGGAACCGGTTTCGATCTCCGGCTCCGGCCATCCTGGATTCGGTTTTCCAGGGTTTTCCTAAATCAGTTCAGGCGAATGCTGTGATGGTTTCTTATACAGGCCCTAGCTTTGTGCTGTACGAGGATAAATTATACGTCCAAATAAAGTAATAAAATTAATTTATTCTATACGGAATATTGTTCAAATTATTTAATACAAGTATACCCAGTCAGGTATCGTTAAAAGTCGTTGCTTTAACATAGTCATACGTATTGCGTGCAAAAACTGATAAGTACGCATTAAAATTTCTATCAAGTTTTTTAATGCAATTCTCTGAAATTTCAAACAGACTACGTGCATGATTGTATTAAAATACGCATTAATTTGAATCCACGACTGACACGATTCCCTTCAAAAATACATTAGAAAAATTTGTCAGGTTAATGCCATGCTCCGTAGTTTTGGTAGTTACTTGGAAAAAAAAAAGCTAAGCAACATAATTTTAGTATTGAAGAAGCCCTACATTATTTTCTCACAAATATATAATAATGTGTAACTTCATTTTGTAGCAACAATAATTTTTTTTAGATTTTTTTCCTGTATAAGTATAATAAATTTTATTATAAAAATAACCCAAAATCAAGGAAAATAGATTTGTACATGAACTGTTCATTGGTGTGCAAAACGCATATATATAATAGAATAGAGCATCGTGGGATTGCTTTCAGCCTTAAAATTTTTTAAGGATTACGTTAACACATTTTGAGTTTTTGCAACAATGTGAATAAACTATCTACTGTTGCTTGTATTCACTTACACAGAATAAATACCTTTTTAAAACATATCTCGTAGCATTCTGCTGCTTTAGTCATAACTCACTTCTAATAAAAGATAATGTTTTAGTTTGTTATTTTGTTGGATGATTTGAGTATGAATAGGCGTTTCAAAAATGTTTGTTAACATTGGCCTCCCAATCGCAAAGCCAGCTCTCTACAACAACGTCTAATCGGGTAGAAGCATGGGTCGTAATTTGCTGAAAAACTATATGTTGCTTAGAATACAACGCCTGAAATGTTCTGAGAAATATGATTTCACGTTCAAATTATCAGTTCCGAAGAAACTTGGAACTGAGTCCCGGAGCTCACTTATGGGACTTTCAAAATTCAAAAACTTCTTAAAGCTTCCAGATACTTTTCATCGTGTTGCCTTAAATTTTTCGCAGAGGAGGAACTGTCTAGAACAAATTCACCACTTCAGTGACTGATTGGCTTCCTAAAATTCTTTTTTACGTGTGTTTATTACATATTTAAATCTTAACATACCTGATAATCAAATATGCAGGTTCTGACCCAGCTCACATATTTACACCTTAACTCATCATTTTACTCCGAACTCATGTTTTCTTATTTAAAATGCGTCCATGATTTACACGTAAAATGTAAAGTACAATATTATGTTAGTAAATAGCACAAACAAAAACATTCTGAACTACATTATTTATAGCCTTATAGATCAAGTAAATAATTGTCTTACAGTTAAAATGGAATAAACTCTTTTATAATTTATTTATAACTACATGGGCAAAAACTCAACAAAGTCATAGATGGCAGGACGCCATTTGCAAGTATGTTAAATATAAATTAGTGAACATAAACAACTGACTTAATGCTATGTGTGAGTTATTTGTATTTTACAGGTCATTGGATTTCCTGACACCTACAGAATGGTGAAAGAGGATCATCCTCAAATTCACAAAAGGGACCACCGTGTCCTTACAGAGAGACTGGGAAAGGATGCAAGAGTAAGTACACACGTAGAGGAATTGCTTACAAACTCCCACAAATAACTACTTTCAGGAGAGAGTCCTGCTGTATATATTGCTTGGATAAAATTACCAGGCCGAGTTCTACTGGAACATTTAGCTAACTAAATACTTAACCTAGCACGAATTACTATGTCAACATTAGGACGTATTTAGCAACTTTGTAAATAATTTTTTAGACTGTAACCTACCTTGCAAATACTAACAGCTGTAAATCGTTCCAAACGAACTTATGATAACATAGTGATTATTAAATTACGAATTTAACGACTTAAAATCTTTAATAAAACTGTCTATTTTGGCTGATTCACGGTTTGTTACCACAAAACACAGGAATTTTTCCTTACATCAGATGAAACAAAATGTCTCGCATAGATGTGGGTCCCAAGGTGACATTAAATTCAGAAGTTATAAACATCTCTATGTTAATTTATCGACGAACTGACATTTTAAGTGTGTGGTATAAAGAACATGCCCAATTCCCAGGACATCTGGTTGATGTGGTTTATATTTACTCCTGCGAGGATTATTATTATCGTCATTATTCAATTAATTGTTACATCAATATTCAAAAAGCAACTGTACTTTCATTTTGTATAAAGTGAGTAACTCTGGTTTTATATAACACAAAACAATATACATACATACAGCAGACCAAAGTTAAAAAGGAAAAAGGAATTATATATTGCCCAAATATATGTATGTTAAACCAACCATGTACCGCGTAATACCTTAATATTGTGACAAAACACGTTGTGAGCTTCACAAAATAGGGAAGTATCTGTACACAGAGTTCCCAAGGTTACCAACAGAGAGCAGGCATGTGTAGTTTCGATAGTAAGTGGCCAATTGTGTCACATATAAGATCACAATCAAAGTGTTTAACACGTTTATGGTACTTAAGTTCCAAGCCTTAGTATCGCGAAGTACTGTAGATTTACCGTATTTGTTTGTACAGCGTAAACACATGGCAACATTATTCTTGACATCATGTGCTACATCATAACGACATTTCACGCTTGCAACACGGGAGAAAAACTATTGTGCTGTATTTATTTGCGCGGCCAAATGTATTATTGTCCCAGTGTTACATGAAAATATGTTTTCACTGATAGTTAAGTATCTACCTTTAAAATGTTTTTTTTTTTCAAACCGATATTAAAGTAATCGGTAATATTTAAACGCGTAGTGAACTGAAATACTTATAAAATATTACCACATTCCAGTGCAAGAATTAATTTTAAGTTCTAATACATTAGTAAAAATTGAAATGAAAATCCACCACGAGCTCCCGCCTTCGGGCAAGGACACATTGTGTATTAGAGAAGGCAGTTAATGACTGAACCAAATGAACAATCTAGACGATGTTCACCCAGGCTCTCCGGGAGAAACTGACTGTAAGTGTGCAATAGAACAAATACCAAAAAATTAATTTAGATCCTCCCCGTTTGAAGTCAAACAGGATATTATCAGAAATGGCCAACCTACTCCTGAACTTAATATACATACAAAAACCAAATAGAGTGTGCAAAATTTTAATTTTTAATGTTAGTTTTTATGACAGCGCATGGCTCACTGGGTGTAAAAAACTTCGAAAGTTATAATGTTGACCGTGTTTATAATTCTTCTCCGAAAAAAAAGGTTGGACGCATTTGGGGCTTTGTGATCCGAATGACTTCACAAACTGATGAAAAGGTATGAACAGAGAAAATCCCATTTAGTAGCGTGCATATCACTGAAACTGTTATGGAAAAATTAGAATTGAGTCATGTTGGAGCGACCACTTCTGGTTAGATGTTCAAAAACATAACGAAAATGTAAAAAAGAATAGATATATTTTTAGTCTGTTGATTTATGTAATGCGCTTCTTAGCAAAATAGGAGTTGGCTTATAGGGAACATGACAACTCTTCTAATCCTGTAAACAAGGGAAATTTTGTGGAACTTGTTCATGTGTTTGGTGAAATGGAAAGTAATCTGAAGAGCCACATAAAAAATTCCAGTGTTTCTTCTGGTATTTCAAGCGACATGCAAAATTATTTGATTCAGTATGTTCCCGCTGTAGTGGTACAAAATATAAAGACAGAAATTGAGAAAACCCTGATTGAAGGAATTTAATTAGATGAGACAACATACGTGAATAGAAAGTCGCAGTTAACAACACTTTTGCGGTGTGTTAATTCAGGAGGAATAATATAAGAACGTTTTCTGGGACTTTATGACGTCAGTAGTGATCGGTCTACCATTGCTTTATCAGAACATGTGTTCCGCGTTTTGACTGAATTAAAAGTAATCAAAAATTAATAGTTCAAACATATGACGGTGCTGCAGTCATGGCAGGTGAAAAAAAGTGGCATTCAGATACTTGTGAGAGCAAAATGCAATGATGCAATTTCCGTCCACTGTTACGCGCCTAGATTGAATTTGGTTGTCAGATTTAGTCAATCAGATAAAACAATGCCAAAGATTTTTCATGACACTTTCGGCATTCGGAACTTTCTATTCTACGACGACAAAGAAAACTTTCGTTTTAGACCAGGAAGTTAAGATGCGTTTCCCTAGTGCGTCTCCCATTTGCTGGAATTTCAACAGTTGGCTCGATGAAACAGTGAGCGAGTATAAATCTAAAATTGAACATATGCTGGAATTAATGATTGAAATTTCTGAAAAACTGGACAGTGAAACTGTGTTCAGTGCACGTGGGATTTTATTAAGCTTACGATATTTTCATTTCAATTTCTCGTTGAGTGTTTTTCTACCATTTTCCTCGTGGTCAATATTATTTTCCAAGTTTTGCTAAAAAAAAAAAAAAAAAAAAAAAAAAAAACATTAATGTGTACATCATGAAAGTAAACGAATTCCAGATCTATCTTCAGGCACAACGAGATAAATTTGATTCAGTTTGGGAAAAAGTTCATGAGCACAAAAGCGTAGAAGAGCCTTAAAACAAGAGAATGCGAATAAGTCACACTGACCGAGAAGATGGCAAAGCGTTATACAGGAGGTTTTTCTTAGAGGTTATTGATGTCGCAAAATCAAACATAACTTCCAGATTTTGTAAAATGGAAAATTTTAGATCTCACAAGATTCGAGACATTTAAGATTGATTTTTCTGAAGAAAATTGTCATTGTCTGAAAGCAAATTACGGCAGACATTTTGATTTTGGGAGGCTGTGGAGTGAATTAACTGTTGTTTACGAAACAGATCAATTCGCAGTTAAAAGCGTCGTAGAACTCCGTCACTTCGTGGGGCCGCGGTGGTCGAGAGGTCAGACCTGTCGCCTTCCACCAAGGCAGGGTTGGCCCCCTGATATTTGCATATGGGAATCGTGCCGGACAATGCCGTTGGTTGGCGGGATTTCTCAGGGATCTCCCGTTTCCCCCCGCCGTTTCATTCAGGCACTGCTCCGTACTCACCTCGTATCACCCCTCACCCGCGCTAAAGACCTCGATGTTAAGTGCTGACCAAATTTTCTCACTCACTCTCACTCCATCACTTCGTGAAGTCCACCGGTCTAGATGACGTTTTACAACAAGTTTACAGATTATGTAGCCTTATTTTCACCATTCATGTTACAAATGCATCCGCTAAAACGATGTTATTTCCACTATAAAACGCATAAAAACGTATTTGCGAAATCCTCACTGTGAAGAATGATTGTCTTCGTTAGCCATTCTCAGCGTTGAAAACCATCTCCTTTGTAAGCTGCGAGAACAATCTAGATTTTACGATGACGTTATTGAAGTTTTTTCCCATGCAAACAGAAGAATCAAAAAATCTAAATTATGAATAAACCCTTTGAAAATTAGAACTGCAGCTGTACTTATGGAATGGTCTGGTGACAAGTATTATTTATAATTTTCTTCGTATTTTTTACACTTTTGTGCATGTTCGCGTCGCATCATTGTCTTGTGTTATGCAAGCGCTTGTAGTTTTAGGATGACATGATTTCGTAAATATATGAAAATGCTTGTATGAATTCGACCTGGATTTGAGTTCTATTTAAAACACGCGTATCTTTTAGATGCTGACTTCTTGATATGTTTGTAATCTGTCATTGTTGCTTAGCACTTAAAGTTATAAAATTATAAATCCAGATTGGTGTTCATCATTACATTGTGAATAATGTACTGTTTCGTTATTAAGTAAACAAAAATGTAACTTATCTTTAATTATCAGCCAGTGCATAGTATAAAATCACATTGTTTCGTTATGAAGTACGATAAAATCATTATTCCAACTTACCTTTTTGTAAATCGGCGTACAAATAATAATGTAAGGCAGGGGCGAAGCAGAGAGGGAGAGGGTTAACTAGAAACCCCCGTCTCCCACCTCATTTTTTGCAGAAATGATTTTAGAAATATTGATATTTTTACCAGAGGAAAAGTCACAGTTTCGGTACTAAAACTGTTTAAATAACACCATTTTGCACATAAACACCCTCCCGGCCATAAATGATGGAATCAGTGTTCCTACTCCAGCTGCTTCCCCTCCTGAGAACCTCGCGCCTTGTCGTTGACTGTACTGTAAATGTGTTTATTTATTTGTATGTGTGTGATAATATCTACTTTGCTGTGCAAACCGTAATTATGAGTGAAGTTTACACGGGTCCAAGTACTCGCTATAGCACCTTATGTAATAGCTCCTTACTTACCCGGCTCTCGTTTAGTACGCATAACCAATCCATTACTAAATGAATGAAACTGAATGCACAGAGCTCAAAACATCTAAGAAAAAAGTATGAAGGTAATATTTGTCTTATATAAGTAAAAAATGTGCTACGTTTGTGTGTGTGTATATATATATACATATATATATATATATATATATATATATATATATATATATATATATATATATATATAA
>PNEQ01003913.1:60039-130552 GCA_003012365.1 Medauroidea extradentata
AATATGTCCTAATTTGTAGATGAATGTTTTGTTGCAATGTACTGAACTGTTTTTTAGATTTCGTCACCCAAAGTACCACGTTTCTTGTAGTGAAAATAAGCCAAAGTTAAGCAAAGTATTTTTTTTCTGACGAATGGTACATTATTTTTAAAAACGCATCCACATTGTTGTGCATCGTGTGACTGCACATTGCCAAAATTTTCGAAGCTTTTGGTTAAATAATATTTGAATTTTTGACACCAGTCTGAAAAAAAAACTAAGGAGCAAGCCCTTAAACCGTAAAGAACATTATATGTGTTTATATAATACCTTGGCGCCTGCTGCTACCCTGGTCACCGTAAGATTTTAAACAATATTTCACACAAAAGTTTAGCACGTGAGATATGCTTGAAAACAGTACAGTATTCGTAAATACGCGATGGTTGCTTGGTGTTACGGTCGTACTCGTCAAACTGATACGTAGACTATAACAACTAAGCAAGAATATGTGCAGTAGGTATATTGCAAATGAGATAACATTACACATTTACAAATTATTGAACTATATTGTGAATGATTCTTACTAAAATGAGGATGTCTGGAACATCTGTTAGGTAGTCAGGTCTTCTTTTAAGGGTTTCCCCGATAATAGCTTTTATTTCTTTAGTGGCCGTATATCGGCCAGGTACAGCTCTTTTAAAAATCTGAAAAATACGCTACACAAGGATTACGCGTTGGCTGTTACATATGACAAAATTCTTTGAAAGTGTGACTGCCTGTAAAAATGCACAGCCTTATTGCCTGTAGGAAAGTAAAGTAGAATATCGGTACTAGGTAATGTCTTTAACTTTCTAACATATTAACTTGGAAACGTATGTTAAACATTAATTATTGTATTTAAGCTATATAAGAATAATATTACATGTGCAGTACAAGTAAATTTTAATGCGTGGCATAAAACTATAAACTAAAATTACCGAAATAAACTTATTGGTTATATATTCCTACAATGTAAATGATTATTTTCTTCCGAATTCTTGCATAATTGAAATGAAGTAGTACCAATACTTACGTAGTGTATCTAAACTTAGGAAGTTAAGATATTGTTTATCGAAATGGAAATTTTGTTACATATTATTAGAATAAGTTTACTGGTGTGATAAAATTTCGTTTTCAGAACTTAGTGAATATTAGTACAATTAGTAGAACTGGAAAAGAAAAATTATTAATATTCAGTGAACCATCGAAACTTAGAACGTTTCCAAATGTTTACTCGTGTTGTCACCAGGTGGTGTGGGCGGAGCAGCAGTTCGCCAAGCGACGTTCGAAGAGAGGAATGTTGCCGCCAACAGATGGCAGGCTCGTCCGTGAAAAGCGCTGGGATTTGGACGTGCCGCCTCCAAGAAATCTCGTCTTTAATGACGAGTTATGGGAACAGGAGTGGTACTTGGTACAAGACAACTTACTAAATATTTTGCTAAACTGTAACACTTTCTTCAGTAGTTAGATAAACATTGTGCAGTCGTATTTTAATACCCAGTTGCTTTATATTTTAAATAGGATTTATAAGGTAGGTAATAATGATCAACAATGACATGAAAGAGGATTTTTAATATCGTTACAAAACTAATTGGAAGTAAATTAAATATAATAAAATTGGTTTTGTTTGCAATCATTGGAAACCCGCACTAGTTATCGTAACTTTATTTTTCTTTAGGCCAACTTAAAACCAATTATATAATTAAAATAACAGTTGAATTGTCAAAAAAGTAAAGGGGTGGCAGTGACGTCTCATTTAAAAATATTGCGACGTCCTAGAAACGAATCAGTAAAGTACATAGAGAACAGAAGGTCAAGTTACACATCAGATTTTAATGATTTCACAAGGAACAACGTCACAGAAACGTATCAAGAAAACTCGAGTAGTGCCGTTACAAGCCGACGTTGCCACAAAACAACATTTCAGTGAAAGCACAAGGCAAGGAATGGTTCATTTTTGCAATACTATTTAAAACGTTTTAATGAAACAAACCTGCAGACTCTTTGGTAAACATCACTAAACTATATTTAATCATCACTAAGCCCATATCGCATAGATCACCTTAAACCATATTGAACAAAATTAATAATAACCTAAAGTACTCGTTACTCAAGGAACGTAAGAATTTTGTTTACATTTGGCAGCATCTATTAATCCAGTTATATCGTTGCTATGAAAATTAATAACTTACTTATAATGATGAATAATGAACTAAGGTTTAAACAAGAAATTACCAGCATAACAGATAAGCCTACATTTGGTGCTAACTAACCCAGCATGTTAAAATAGTTTACGTAATCTATGAATATTAAATTATAATTAGGATTTATACGTATGATACACGATATATACTAAAGATAAGTCAGCTTGCTATGTAATATACGAGTAACTTGTTTAATAAATTGATACGTGTGACACGCTGCAACGTCATTCATGCGCCAGTCGAGGACTCCTCTTAACGACCAGATCGGCAGTGCATATGGTGAGGGGTGACACGAGGTGAGTATGAAATAGAAATGGGGGCATCGCAAGCACGAGATCCCAGAGATAACTGGACGACCAATGCCTTCGCCAGGCACGAAGTGAAAGTCCGGATCACCTTAGTGGGAGGCAGATGCTCGAGTATCTAGGCCAATCGTGGCCCTTACAACATAATGTAACAAATAACAACCAGAAAACTAAACCTTACAAAACTGATATTTTGCAATGTCGCTGGGAAGGATGTCACAATGCTACTTCAATGCAATGTAAACCAAATTACAAAGAATAATGACGCTGCAACGTTTCGGAAATGCGGCAGTCTTTCGTTTTGAAATTTTATGCATGTATTCGTGATTTCGTAACTCATGTGTAGATCTACTCTTGAAATGTTGTTCATAAAATCTTAACTTTTCGGCAAACAATCATATCGTATGCAAAACTGATGTACAGTGCTATCATATAATTAGTTTTTCTGAAATTAAAATCACATGTTCCTTGTGCGATAAGTCTTTAATAGTCACCAGTTGTTGATCAGAGATTAAGTAGACATTGGTCCAGTTTAAGTCATCCGCAGTTAAGAACGACAGGAGTTGCTTGTGTAAATTACATATGAATACAGTCTCATCATTCTATGAAGAATCCGGCATCTTCTTCCAAGACAGTGCAACTGAAAGATAAAAATCAACTGTGACGATGCGGCCATTCTGCCATGCATCTTATCCTATCGAAAGCACGGAGAAACACTGGCGAGCCATCGTAACTGAGATAACAAACACAAATCCTTAACCGAAGATTGCCAAAGTTAGTCTCCTCCGTCGAACCACTTATGTAACGAAAAATAAATGATAAAATTAAACAACAGCGAAATAAAACTATGCACCAATAAATTACTAACGCATGCCACTAACAAATATGTTATTCAGAGTGTTGAAAAATAAAATAAAATAATGCGTTTTCTAACGTTGAGATTAATGAGAGGACAATATAAAATAAATATCGTATAATGAGGACATTCGATTTGCCAGGATATTGCACTATAGCCTAAATGCAGATATTATGAGTGGGAGCCCGTAAGCAATCTGCGTATCTCGAAGAAAGGCATGAAATGAGGTCCTACGATAGAGTGAGTGAAAAATTTTGGTCAGTGCTTAACATCGAGGTCTTTAGCGCTGGTGAGGTGTGACATGAGGTGAGTATGAAGCAGTACCGGAATGAAGAGGAAAGGAAGATCCCCGAGAAAACCCGCCGGCCAGCGACGTCACCCTGCACTATCCCCACATGCGAAAATCCGAGGGACCGACCCCGCCGAGGATTGAACTCGGATCACCTTGGTGGAATGCGAATGGTCTGACCACTCGGTCATCGCGGCCTCGGTGAGAGGGAAATCATGCCGTACTTCTGGAGTATTCAGTGAAAGTAAGATTCTCGTTGTTTGACATGGAGAACTGGACTCTTATTTAATGCTTCCTGAATTCTGGTGTAAATGACAAGTCAGGAGGCATCCCCTTCCTACTAGTAAATGAATTGTTTTCGATATGCTATACTTGAAAATTAGCAAGTTATAACCCATTATGCCCAGGTAGACAGGACCAGTGACACTTCGTTCCGTGAAAAAAACTTCCACACCGCTCTCATTTAGATACAAAGGGCATTAATATTAATGCCGCCTGGTTAATATTTTCTGATGCGGCCAGGATTGTCCTGAGGTCTTCAGTCCGATGTATAACATTTGCTTAACGCATGCAAATTAGATTAATCACGTAAACATATCAGTGGAAATAATTCCGGGTCTGCCTAAACGGTGATATATGTATACAAGGGGTTAAGAAAATCAGTAATCCAGTTTTGGAGAGGTAGTAGTAAATATCAAAACAAGAAAGAAACTTCCAGTAAACATAGGGTTCGACAGGTGATTTTCGACTGCCCACGTATGAACGTTTTGGAAATTGACAATTCCATCTCGCATGAAACCAGCCTCATCTGAGAACAGTGTCTTTCTGAAATTTTAATTACCATTACGTCTTTGCAACACCCATTGGCGTAAATTTGTAAGTTATATCTGTGGATACTATGTGTATTGTTCTAGCACTGGAATCAGGCTATGAAGGTCAACAGACTATAAATGTTTACTTTGATACCTATAAAATTTGAACAAATCGCTCAAATCATATAGGAGATTAAAAAACGTTAAAAAAAATTTTTTCTAGTGCCATTAAAAATATTTCAGCTAATCGTCTTGCATAGTTTTTGAGTCTTTTCCTATATTCAGAACAACAATTCTAAAAAATTACTTTATGAAATATTATTTCGTCTCTAATAAGTATTGACATGTTCTACTTTCAATGAGTTCAGATTTACTGCATTAGTCCCGGGCAATTTTAAAATGTTCCTTACTCGTATATTTCACACAAGTGCATGTTACTACTTTCCGGAGGTAAACATACAACTTCACTCCTGGTTAAAATAATTTTATGCTCGTTATGCGTAGTTGTATTTTCAGTGTATTGGGTTACATTATCATATGTTGTTCAAGCATGTTGTAAGTAAATTGTCTGTGTTTAACCTTGCTATAGTTGATGTGCTGTCTTTTTTTTTTAATACGATAATCATTGCCTTACACTTTATATATAAGACGAATGAAATAACCAAAACTAAAGTCAAATATAGAGTTATTGTTTAGTGTAAAACCTAATTAGATATGTTTTGCTGTGAGATCCTGTAGGACAAGTAATTAAATGCACAGAGACAATACTTGCAGGCAAATCAGTGACCACAGTTCAGGTGTCTGGAAGTAAATAAAGTATGGTTAATCACATTAAGGTACTCAGCCCACATTGTTTACAGTTTTCGTAAAGCCTATTTGTTTACCCTTTCAGGTGTTGGATAATGCTTTCAAGTAATTGATTCAGTAACTCAAACAACAGCACACAGATTCAAATGAAACATTGGGTCAAACATTAACAATGTTAAATCATATATTTATAATAAAAATTTGGTGAATCTGTGTTTTTTTACAATACAATTTTTTCAGTTGATTCTAATTGGATTTCTATATAATTGTGTTAAAAGATTTTCGATTACCTATTTCTTTAATTTATTTCAGTGCATTCATAATGGGTTGGGGTTTACAAAACTATTATAAGATTGAAGCTTAACACTCTCTAGTAAGTTCAAAGTAATTGTATTACAATTAACGCTTTGTTTGTAACTTCGACAGCAAGACACCCGAACTAGACCAGATCTACCCAAGCTAGACCTCCACGTTCTACCACTCTACGAGATGGGTATCACTGGAAAAGGAGTTCGTGTTTGTGTACTAGATGATGGCTTGGAATATCAACACGAAGATCTTAAAGACAATTACGTAAGTCTACTAGTTCCTGTTTTGCCACTGTCCTTTTTACGTGTCATTCACCATATTGTTCCAATACAACAGAAAATATTTGTATAGTGTCATGTAACAAATTAGTAGTTACGTAATTACATAACTGTAGTAATACACTTTACCTATTAATATATCTTTTATGATTCGCATCTAAATATGTACGCCCACTACTGCTTTCATTTATGCCATTACTAATTATGACGCTATACCTTGCTGATTACAGGAAATGTCGTAAAAGAGACACACACAAATAATTTCTGAGGCTTAAATTGTATGAGCAGGATGAAATGAAGCAACGTAAAGTGTTTTAAAGTATGCATAATAATTTTAGTCAAGTCTACCGTCTCACATAATTTTAGCACGCAAACAAAACGAAATGTAGTTTTTTGTTTTAAACAAAAATTTTATGTTTTCAAATTTGTTGGTGCTGTGATGACACAGTGATTGTCATAGGTAACAATTATATTTAATTTCGTTATACATTTTCAGATACATATGTTTATCAACATGCGGATATGTTAAGATAAGTCATTCAGTCATAATCGTTCATAATAAGTAAACGTTGTAATTAAACACGTCAATAATCGGGGAAATCTTCGTTTTAAACTTAGTCCACAAAACAATGTAGCATGTTACGCGTTACATGGTTGGACGAGTATTGTTCGACTCATTTAAGCAGTTCACAGACGAATTACAAATTTTCAGTATCGACGTACTGGAATTATTGTGTGTCCAGTCGTATAAGAAAACAACAATAACTAGATCCACGACTTTGTTGATGTTTGCACCGTGTCTTTCCAGTGCCTTATGTTCACACCGGCAGTAGATTCACGGTTATTGGCAGCGTATCTTTGCTCAGACACGTCCCTCATTTGACTGCACCAATCAGGATGAGGTTTGTTTGTGGTACCGCGAGTCTTTGATTTACCAGTAGAGCCCCAAGACAATTGAGAAACAAAACATCTCGTCACTGACGAAGAAATAGAGCTGCAGATGTGCCCATAAGGCATTGAAACCAAACTATGAAATAATAATTTTGTCATAAACACATGGCTCTATTTATAGAGGTCTGAAGAGTTCGCTGATTATTTTAGGTATGCGCGTTATACGTGGCTTAAACATTAGGTTTGCGAGTTACTTGACACGTCCTGAAGAAGTGTGAGCTAAAAGTAAGGAAGTAACAAATGTTATGTCTAGTAACTGTACACTGCAGTTTGAACAGGCAGCCAATGAGCAGCAAACATATGCCTAAATATATGGTTATAGCCTCAGCTCAATGAAATTGAGAACATTTTCCATTATATAGGTATTTAAGACTCAGCATGTCTCCTTTAGTGTCTCTTCTGTCCCGTCCTTTAACAATAATGCGGAAAAGGACTACCAGCAGTTTAAAGCGTGTTACAATTAGATAAAAAATTAGTTTAAATAGGTACCAATAATCAAATATAAGAATCTGGGTGGAGTTAGGTGAAAGGAACAACCCACAATTCAATTAAACTTAAGATAACTGTGTGCATCCAAGCATTGTATAAACCGTTTTATTTCTACGGTCTTTTCTTTTTACATATTCAAATACAGTACGTACTTTATTTTAACTACAGGACCTGCACCTTATAATTGGCACGAATATCTCAAAATAAGCTACTTTGTAGGTTGGTCCTCTTCTTACCAACTTCGTCTTACCATTTCTTGTTAAAGGGAAGTATTATATTTTCAGTTTTTGAGCATAATATTTATTCAAATTGAATTATCAAAATTTTCTCATCGTCAAAGCATAGGATATATTCGTAGTAAACTGATCGACGTAGGCCTAAATAATTATCGAATCTTTCAATAAATTTGCTGTGCAGAATCATTGCAAGAGCATCCACGAAAATTAACCTTTAATATTCTTGCAATAATTCTGCATGCTAAATTAATGAACGATTATTTTATTGTTTACGTCAATCAGTTTGCCAAGATTGTTTCCTATGTTTTGACTAAGACTAAATATTGTTAATACAATTTGAATAAATTTTATGGCTAAAAACCGAAAATACTATAAAAATGACTAGCTACACCCCCCCCCCCCCAATAAAAAAAAGGAATAACAGTACTCCTTTTGCACAGGGCAGATTTATTTTTCTAGAGAACATGTCGTTGTAAGGACACTCCAAATAGTACCTACAGCATGTTGTCCTGTTTTGAACAAAATGGCTGTACCTACAACAGTAATTTATGTTTTCTCGGAGCAGTACCTTAGGTTAAGGTTGTGGCATGGGTGGGCTTACTTTCCGTGTTCAGATCCTAGAAGTGCGGGAGCGGTAAGGACGACACCACACGTGCATTACACCTAACATTAGCCTCTAGTCTCAAGTCACTGAACTGGCACGCAGTCTTCTCGCCGACTACTCGCATCTGTGAAACTTTCAGTGGTGACTGTATCATTGTATGGTGTAACATTGAAGGTAAAAGCGTATAGTGCAAGATTTTCCTACCTAAAAATGACCGCAATACACTCATTTCCCCTATTTTCGTCAGCGTGAAAATAAACATTAGAGGTCCTATATGGAGGACCTGCAGTTGGTACACACACGTGAAATGTTCTTTAAATTATATTCCTAAGCAGAGGTCACTTACGCTGTCTGAGTATTTTTTGAATAAAACGGTAACGGCCGTAGCTCTGCACGTAGTTCGACGGCTTGGACTGTGGCCACGTTAAGTGTATTCAAGTACGATTTAGTCATAGTTTTATATTTATATGAAATAGTGTTAGTTTTTTAGACGATACTTGTTAGTGCAGTTTCCTCTTACGAAGCAATTTAAGCTGGCGTAGTTTTCTCATAACGGTGCGTCAAAGTCAAAATTTGTATGTTCTGCTGTCATGCAAATAGTGAAAACCAATTGACCTACGTACGTGAAGTAATTCACAATGAAGTAACATACTATGAGCTACGTAATAAAACATTTGAAAAAGTCCCGCGAACTGTTTTTGTACTTTAAAAAAATTGCTGAATTTGCAACTTTTTCCTGTTCTTATGCCTTTTTTTTATACAAAGTATTATGTTGTTGTTTTCTTTTAATGTTTTACTGCATAGCTCATGGGATGTAAGTTCACAATGAATTATAAGTACGTCAGTTGGTTTTCACTATTTGCGTGGCAGCTTAACAAGCAAATTTTTACTTTGATACCCCGTTGTGAGATAACTATGAGAAATAAAATTGTTTTGTAAGAGTAAAATGTACTCAAAAAAATTGTCTACAAAACAAACAATATTTCATTAAAATATAAAATTTTTATTTTATCGCACTTGGATAGGCTACCCTTAAGAGGTATGTGTACCGGTTTCAAATTCTCACGTTTGACGCTTGGGGACAGCGGACCGATAAAAACCAGCTCGACGAGAAGCATATCGCCACTATTCTCAGCATACCAAACTGGCATGTGAGATTTTCGTCGCAGTCTTTTTCATGCCGGACTTGAAGCAGTTTTTGGATAGTATAAAATAAAGGCCAAAGCACGTACCTCGTTTCGCACTTTACGAAATCATGTAGCATTTTCGTAGTTACAACAGTCTAAAGAAAGCTGTTGCTATCCACTATGAGTGACCCAAAAATCATGTTGCTAAAGAGCGTGGTGAATTTATATAATTATGTAAGTGTATTTTTAAGTGAGGATTCTTTCGTAGATTATCCTAATACGAATAAGTTGAACGGTTTCGCGTTAAAAATAATACGCATGACACACTGCACCACCGCCCACGCGCCTGGCAAGGACTTCTATTAACTCGAGCCTCGCTAAATGATACAGAGTTGAGAACTAAGTCACTATGTTTGTCGCAGGATGCAGAGATAAGCTACGACGTAAACGACAACGACGAAGACCCGACGCCTAGGTACGACAGGGCCGGCACCAACTCGCACGGCACGCGCTGTGCGGGGGAGATCGCCATGGCTGCCAACAACGGCAAGTGCGGCGTGGGTGTCGCCTTCAACTCCAGGATCGGAGGTGAGGCCTTCATGAACCTGGAACCACCTATTGTAACCGGCACATGTCTGTGCATGCGAGTCCCCTCCTACTGCCAAAGCTGTATGTAGCTTGTCACGGACCGGTCTTAACCAGAGAGATAATGGAACGGCCCGGCTGAATACGCATAGACCTACAAACACTCGGTAGATGGGCTCGAGCAACAGCAAACACACTAACAGCTGATGTTTGTGAAATAGTCGATAGCACGGCCAGACCTGCGCGCGCATCTCTTCCCCCTTTGCGATGCTTAGCCCGATTTCCCGCGCTCAGACATGCACAGACGTCTGCTGGGTACAGTACCATGGTTACAGAAGGTGGAAAATCGCGTTCTACAAATCAGTGTAGCGTCCTGCGTCATGTATTACTGGCCGACGGTTATTTAGCACAGTCTACTTGTTAACAGACGAGTCAAAGACGTCCAGTAGTAGCGCACCAGAGTTATTATTGGCCCAGTCAAATAGGGACTCGCTAGTAACGAAATAAAAGTGTCAGAAATGGATACATTACATTGAAGCCTATCAAACAATCAACATTTCCCGCGATATATCACCTCTAACCATGGTATATTCCACGAACGAGTTCATGTGTATGTAGAGACACTGATGTTTTATGATAGAAGTGTTCAATTTTTTTTCTAACCTACCCTATCAACTGTGTTATGGTGGTGATCCGGAGGAGGAGCGGGACCAAGTTGAGTATCGGGGCTGAGTCCATACGCCTACTAGGGAGAGATTTCATGCAAAAAGGCATGTATGCATCGCGGCAGTGAGAGATTGTGCAGTCATTGCCGCAATAGGGGCCATGGCTGCCTCCCTAAGTGTACCGATCGCATAACCTATAACTAGAGCCAGACATATTTCGCTAATTCAATTACCCACATGCTAAAATCCATTGTCCTATGCATACTCAAGCCCTATTCTATTCGTGCATTGTCTGCTGTTCCAGTGAGTAGCAGCTAGCGGACAAATATTTGGGGCTTGAGTATTCATTAGATAGTTGATTCTAACATGCAGGTCACTTAATTCGCGCAATTTTCCTGACCTTTCCTATTACTAAGAAGAGAGATGGAAAAACTGGCATAGACACCGTAAAAACTCTCTCGACAGAACAGGAGTGTAACCACTCAGCAGTTACGTGCATTAAAAATAAATGGCTACTGGAAATAGAGGAAGATCCAGGTTTATTTATTAGTTAAATGGTGAAATCTCTATTAGTAGGGCCACGGTTTGGTCGCGAAAAGGTTTTTGTCCCACTTTGTTTCAGTGACTCACGTGTACATCGGCAGTTCTGTTTCAAGGTGTGCACATGACGCATCGAAACCAAATGTTACAAATATCTTTTCGCCGTAAAATTGTGACTCTATCTATTAAGGAGGGTGGTAGGAACTGTCTTTTATTTAAATAGTACATCACTTTCGTTTAATGCCTTATATGCACGTCGGCAGCTCTGTTTTCTGGTCAGTGATTGGATATATTTATCTCTCAGATTCTCGGAATTTTACCGTCAAATCACAGACACGTGGTTTCGCAGTAACATTATTCTGATTGGCAGAGTCAAATGAGCGACGCCTCTAATCAAATACGGTCTGTCAATAATGATATTTCAGAGCTGCAAATGTACACGTAAGGCAATGAAAGATATTGAAGAAAATTTTTTTTCACTAAAAACTATGGGAAGAAAATTCAATTTGGTTTCTTTTATGTATACTGATAACTAACGACCCCTGTGTTCGTGAAAAGAATTTAGCCCCAGTTTGTTTCATTGTCTTACGTTCACATCTGCAATTATGCTTCATGGTCATTGGTAGCGTGTCTACGTGAAGAGCCGTATCTCGTTTGACTGAGCCAATTACTGTAACTTTACTCTGAAACACCACACGTCTGTGGTTTGCCAAGGCTCGTGATAGTTGAAATATCCAATCACTGACCACGATGCAGTGCAGATGTGCACACGTAACGCACCGAAACAAAGTGGGGCAAAATTCTTTTCGCGAAAAACGGAGGTCCCTACTGATAACATATTTAATTTTTCGTCTCCCAATCACACACACATACACACACACATACATATACATATATATATATATATATATATATATATATATATATATATATATATAATTGACTAGAAAAGGACATTTTTCAACAGTGAAAAAGAACACCCGTTCGTGAAATATACTTAACAGAACAGCCTCTGTTAACACAGTTGTTACTATAGACATACACATTTCAGGTTATTATTTGATGACAGGCAATAATCGACTGGTCCATGCTCACCCGAACACACCCCGTGAATTATAGGCTCCGAGCCTTCATTTCTTTGCGTGCCAGCCTTACATGATTGTGGGAATTTTATAGTTGACCTTATAGCATTGGTTGAACACGTCTTTCAAGCGCGATACACCAATAATCGACCAACAGCAGAAGTCAGGAGAGGACATGTTAACATGGAGTCCAGTTAAAGCCGTTGGTTTTTGGTGCAAAGAAATATGCGACATTTTGTGTCAATGCGTGAGTAGGGCTACGATTTAATGTGGAAAAGGTTTTTGCAATATTTCGTTTCAATGCGTTATGTGTAGGAACCTGAAAAATTCTCGGGTTAATAGGCCTGTAGGCTAGACTCCAAGAATATAAGTGTATTCAAGCAGACAACAGCTGTTCATTAGTTGCTCAATGACACAGTGAAATTATCATGCATTTAATTACATTGTTATTATTGGCTTGTTGACTTCAAAATTGTGTCAAATAAGTCAACGGCCAATTGTGTAAGTAGCACGAACTTGAAGTTGCTGGAATTTTAGCTTGTGTCTGAAAGAAAACGCGAATTTTTCAGGTCTCTAGTTGTGTGCACGTCCGCAGCTGTGTTACATCTTCTGTGATTGGTAAGAGACATCGGTAGAGACATGTAAAATTCGCGTTATTATTTGGTAGCAGACTAAACTTCAATTTCCTATACATAACAGAGATTAATCTGCGAGTCAACTGGCCACGAACTTTTATGTGTTGTCATTTACGTGTGTTAAGTCTTTACATAGATTGGCCTCTACCGTGTAAGCATTCTCCGCGGCAAGTCACGACAATATCGGCCAGGGGGAGACGTCGAACGAGCCTATAGTCACTTGGAGTCTAGTCAGCTGTCAGAAAATAACGCGAATTTTGCATGTCTCTAGACATCGGTAAATCGCGGGAATAGTTGACTGTTTGCTAGGCTCCAACGTGATATACATAACACTGAATGTTTGGTATCAACATTGGCTATCGTTTATTTGTAGCATTTTTTCTCTCTACAACAGGCCCAGCTATAATTTCACAACTTGGACACACAGCGTGTGTAATATGTTCCAAACCTGTTCACACGTGTTACGGTTAATATGATACAGTTTATTGGAGACTATTTTTAACATTTTCGCGATTTTCCAGTGTCTCCAGTGATTGGATGTTTTTACTCTGACTTGCCTTGGAAAATTACAGACGCACGTAGTCAATAATGTTATTCTGATTGTTGCAGTCAAATGAGAGATGTGTCAGAACAAAGACACGCTGCAAATAACCATTAAGCAGAGCTACCGATGTGCACATGAGGCAATTTAAACCAGACATAGCATAATTCTTTTCACCAAATATCACCAGCTCTGAGTCCAGTCTTATGTCTGTAAACAACGCGAACTATGCAAATGCCTCGTTGTCAGTCAGTAGCGGCCAGGTGCTGCGGTCCACGAGAGCGCTACCTAGTCAGTTAAAACTGAAGTTCACTTGTCCTAGATGTCATCAGTGGCGGCTCGTGGGTTGTTGCCAGCCACGGTTGCAGTTGCCAAGAGCTGTACAGGGTTGTGTGCTGGTTGACTCTACAGCCACTGACACGTTGATGTGCAGGTGTTCCTTACTACTGAGTGGTCACAAAATGTCTAGTAGCCGGCAAATATTTCATGGTCGTTGGTCTGCTGCGCGTTCATCAAGTGTGTACAGTCCCGACTTTCTGCAGCACCACTTGGCAACAATCCACGAGCCGTCCCTGGTTGTCATTTGTCTCAGTTTTTGCAAAAATGTTTCTTCGCGAGAAATCATGTGGCAAGAAAGTCACGTGGCCTGTAAATCACTTGACCTAAGAGACACGTATTCTCAAGTGCACGTATTAAAAAAACATGGCAAAACATCGTTGACAAATAATCACTCTAAAAGTGATTTGGCTTAAAAATCGTATACCCGTAAAATAAGTAATACATTTTATCTTAAAGGTACTTGACCTAAAATCTTAATTAGTTGTAGGCTCAATAATATTTACTAATCCCTGTTCAATACGAAAACTAGGCAAATTGTTTATATTAAAGAATTTTAATATTTGTAGGTAATTAATTATAGTATGGGGATGGCACCCGACGTCAGCGTACCGTACCCCGAAAGCAGATCTTAAATTAAACTCTACGATGTAGTCTCGTCGGAATGTAAAGGGAGGGGGTAATGAGAAAACCTTGAGAAAACACACTGGCTAACAGCATTTGACACACGCCACTGCGAGTGAATGTTGACGTTTTGCTGAAAAATATCACAAAAAAAAACATAAAAAGCAAAAGAAAAGGAAACCAATACTATTTGTTGTTAACAATGTGGTCTACAAACATAGAACGCACAGACAATTCCGTAGCGACATAGTGTAATACCCAAAGATGACACAAAAAATATATCATTAACAACTCAAAATAATTCCGTATCGGAATACAGTCGTATGAAAAAATACGACACACAAAAATAAAGTAGAATAAAATAATTTACGCAGTAAAATAAGGTGTACGAAAAATAACGAAAGCTATGGTATGAGCGAGGACAATGAGACATTACAAACCATTTTACTTGTTTTTTCTCGCCATTTTTCGTCCATCTTGTTTTATTTGTTCTTTTTGTAGCTTTCATCATATAACTATTAAATTCCGTTCCGGAATTAATTTAGTGTAATTTTTTTTTTTTTTGTCTTTTGAGATACGACTATATTATTCCTTGCGGGAATAATCTGTACGTTACATGTTTGTAGACAACGGATACTGTATTTTCTGTGTTCTTCTTTATTGTAAGATTTTTCTACAACACGGCGACATTCGCTCGCAATTACGTAAGTAAAAAAAAACTGTTACGTTTATATTGTCGGGGCGTTGCAACTGCATGTTTAAATCTGGTGGAATTATTTTATTCTAGCTTTAAACTCAACCATGTATGCTACGCCGTGAGTTTAAGACGTATTCATTAACCGGCAAGAAATAAGCATCTCCTAAAAAAATTATGAAATTAAAGGGGCGTAGCTCTTATTCGAACAACAAACCTGTAAGGAAAATAAAATGAAGGCTAGAAATAAATTACAAGATGAGGTACCGCACATGATCTCTAGCCCCCTCTACATGTTATATAACATCTTGTCAATAAAATAAACTTAGTGAACTCAAGGGAATTTTTGTAAAGAAAGATTGACTCTTTTAAGGTTAAAAAACAGGTAAGTCGAAAACAAGACCAGAGTAATTCTAGCAAAAATAAACTAATAAACAGCGGTCACTGACGTTTCGAAAAGAAGTATGTAATAAAAATTAATAAATCCAGGAAAATTACACGAAAGAGTTATCACAGACCATTAATAAACATTATTGAAATATGACTAAAATTTTAGAAAGAAAATTGGTAAATTAAAATAGATGAAGGTCTTGCCAAATTATAAATGTTACTGTATTACAAGCGTTTACCAGTCTTCAAAATTCCTGAAACTACGTCATGAACATTTCTTTAGAAAGTGTTCACTTAACAATTTCATTCAATTAAAAAAACTTGAAACGAGTGTTTAGGCAGAGGCGAGACTTAGAAGAAAATAATAATTTAGGCATAGCTGAATCAAAACGGCGCGCGCGGCAATTAAATCTCGAACATAAAATTAGAAGTAATTATTTAAATCTAGCGAAACGTAGAACTAGAACTTACAACCAACCCGTTGCAGGAATGGATCACATGGAATGTAAGGGATGCCAGCCTGGCGTGATGAGTCCCTCTCCTTGTAGTTTCGTCGGCATGGTGAGATCAGAGAATATCCGTCCTGCTTACCACCAGCCTTCTCTCAAGAACATTATATTGCATGGCAGAGTTGTAATATTACTGTGTTAGCAGTCAAACAATAGGGAGTAAACCATTCTTTTGTCCATAACATGAGGGCCAGAGCAGTGATGACGTTATAGGCCTTCCTGCGGAGAGCAAGGAACGACTTGGTGCTAATATTTTCATACGTTCATAACGTAAAGTATTATCCGTGTGGTTTGTTTCTTGATGGCCCCTTCTGATATAGCAGTGTGACTGTTTACATACAATATGTATGTTCACGTGTGTATGTTGGTGAGTGATGTGAGGAGAGGAGAAAATACTGACTGAACCAAATAGATGAAAAGGGATTTTTTTTTGGAAAAAGATAAAGTACATTTTACATTAAAAATAACAGTAACAAAATTTATTTTAGCTTGTAAATAGTAATTGGATACACATCTATTGGGAGTTCTGAGAGGGGCTGGAACATGTTTCTCTGGTTATAAAAACACATTGTTGATGTCTAACTTATGGTCCTGTAAAATCCATTTACTTTAATTATCAGCTTACAGATATGCTTCATTGACTGCTTTGTAAGATGGAAATTATAATGAAAAAATTTAATATTTTAAAATAATCTTACGCCTGTCCTGAAATAAACGTAAAATATCGTACAGTTTGTTTTCTTTATTGTGATCCATGTGACCTAGGTCAGCATGAAAAATAATTCTGCAACGGAATAATTATATATTAGAAATTTTATAAAATTTTCCAGGAAACAGACACATGATTAAGGAAATAGCGTTTCATTCCGACTACTTATCGATGAGTGTTGCTAGTGGTTGGATGTAGTCAAAACCAAAGATGTGTGTATAATAGCCACGTACCCTTAATGTTGTGGATACGAGGGATTTGTTAAATTTAATATTTACCGAATGTTCGCGGTAGAAGTAAATATCACTAGGGCCACGAACATTTTACGAAATTAATTTTTCTCCCAGTTCGTTTCAGTGTCTTACGCGTGCATCTGCAGCGCTTCTTTGTGGTTCCTGGCAGCGTGTCAGTGCTAAGTGACGTGTTTCATTTGACTGTGTCATTCACAGTAAGGTTACTGGAACAACACACGTCTGTTTTTTGGACGCAGAGGCCCAAGACACGTGAAAGTTAATCTCTGACCATGAAGAAGAACTGCATACGTGCATGTAAGTGACTGAATCAAACTGGGGTAAAATTATTTTCCTGATAAGTTCGTGGCCCTAAATATCGTATGAGAAGGTTAGCCGAGGACCAAGTTATCACACCTCGGATGCGTAAAGGCCCTTTCACACGGTAAAATTTTGCTTCAAATTTCTTTCAAATTTATTGAATTCAATTTCTTGAATGTCATGTGTCGTCATGTTGACGTCATAACCGCGGGCATTTTATCTTTAAATTTATTGAATGTCATTAATTTCGTCAAATACTTTCGTTTCGAACATGTTTTAAGTTTTCTTAAATCGAAATATTTAAGAATGGAAAAAGGTTTTCCTAACAATATTAATTAAAAATAATATTTGTATTGTATTATGTAGGCAAAATATACAATATTAAAAATAACTATATGCATTATTATTTTTAATAACTTATACAAAAATAATAAGAAATTTTGTATCGACTAAACCAGGTATATTTGTATCGTGAAGGGTTAGTAGGCAATTATTAAATTTACCTTATTTATCTTCTGCGTCATTTGTTTATAAATTATGTGACAAATTTTCAAGTGGTACCTTCAATGTTTATTTAATCAAATATCTTGTATCGTCGCGCTATTCAATAAACTGCATTCAGTAAATAGTTGGCCTTGATTACTACTGGACGCCCGTAGGCATAAGCTTGCTGCTCACATGTTCAGCTCAGCATCGCTGCCGCCGGTGTGTGTCAGTACCGCCCTCCTGTACTTGATCCCGAAGACTTACCAGGAGATACCTAGCTGTCCTTCATGCTGGGAGGATCGTCATTCCTCTCCAGCCAGTGCCAGACAACCAGGGCTCACCATAGACGTGCAGGCAACGCATAAAGTTGACAGGATACTTGAATATCACTGACGGAAGGAGATTACGCTCCTTCCAGTCGTGCTGGCAGGTATTATAACTGAGGAGCAAACTTTCAAAACCAGACATGTCCACATTATCTAGCTGTAGAAAAAAGTGAATAAACTTCATATTTTATAGCACTAACTGAGAATAAATGTACCAATTTCAATTAGACATGTGTTTTATGGAGCCTGAGTTCATACTCGTATGTAACACATCTCGTTTATTTATAAAAGGCATTTTACTCATTTTCAGGATTTTGGACAAGTGTGGTGTTGAATATTTGTTCCTCAACTCACCCACCTAGCAACGGCAACACCCACACGTTACTGCGGGGAACCACGTTGCTGAATGCGAGGCTATTCAACCTCTACGAATACGCTTCGTGGGCGAGTCTTATTAATAGGCGGACCATAAGCTTCCTCAGAAGAGACCGAATGGAAGCTGCGTGGGAAACGGGAGATCCTCGAGGAAACCCGCCTTACAGCGTCATAGTCCAGTACGACAACCACATAACCCGCCTTGCATCGAACCCAGATCACCTTTATAGCAGGCAGCAGGTAACAAAAAAAATCTGATTTAACTGTAGTACAGCACCACATATAACCTGCATGCTTCGCAGAGAAATGTTATAATGACATTAAAGGTATAATAATATAAATATAGTTACACAACTGCACTTTTAAGTGCGATAGAAATATGGCACCAGTTTCAGCAAATGAAAATAAAAGAAAAGGAGAGATTAATTGCTACATCCCGAGAGCCAGTCTTTAATTATTACAACAAATGCCCAGTAAAGGCTTGCTATTGTAAAACCTCGCAGCAGATGTGGGCGAAATTACCCCTACGCCGTTAATCCAGAGCGACCAACATTGCGCACGAAGCGTGCGTTTTACACGGTAGAGGCTTTCGCACGGATTTCCAACAAAAGGGGGATTACGTACACGAATTTAGCGATAGCGCGGTAATAAATAATCTGGGACTACGACACTGCCAAACTTTCTCTGGGATAATTTCACTCTCTGCTTTACACCTAGTTTCCCGCACCTTTCACCTTCGTTTTACGCAATATATTCTTATTGCCTCGATCCTCAACTTTCAGTTGCCCGTATACTTTGAGGTTTTTTTGTAGACTTCATATTTCCGCCTTTTTATATTTTCTTCGGGAAAAAAACGTAAAAGCAAAATTCCACAAAATCTTTCAAAATATAATTTTCAAATAAAATAAAACCACATTTGTACAATCATTAATGTGCATATTTGTTTGTAAACTGTAGAGTGAATATTTACGTAAAAAATTCAGATAAATAACAAGTATTCATAGTACCATCGTGACTGTTATGTTTTTTTTTGTAAATACAGATTGTCCCATAACTCCGGTCTCATATGGCAAATAGAAAGTGGTGAAATATGGAATGTTTTAATAGTGTTGTAGTGTAATGAAATGTCATTGTGAATAACAACATTACTAATACATGCCACTCCATCCCGCCGACTATGTTACATCGTGTACAAAGCAATTTGAACCATCGCATACGCATGTGCAAAGTACATTGCGACCATAAATTTTAGCAGTTTATTTTTTAATGACACGTGGAAGTGAACACACTGCCGTTGTCTTACGCCAACACACTGCAACAATATTAAAACATTCCATATTTCACTAATTTCTATTTGCCCTATGAGACAGGACTTATAGGACAGCCTGTATATCTTTAACGACTTGTTGTAGCGAAAAATATGTGCGCTTTAACTAAACGTTTTAATGTTGCAGTGAGTATAACGTTACGTAATATCCTAATATAGTTTAACGTGAGCATCGCTATACATATCCGAGCACATATCACTATAATTAATGATAGGGAGTAAATATAGTACGTACAACGAAGACCATACATTTAGAAACAAGTTTATTGTTGCATCATACCTAATAGAATTGCTGTATTTCTAACACAATTGAGTGAGTTAATACGTCGTTTGATTACAACACTAGATTGCCTTTCAAACATATTACTTGACTTAAGGCATGCATTTGCTTTAAACAATTCTCTGTGGTTTATTAAGAGGCATTTTACAGACACCTCTCAACAAGAACCCACATGGAAGGCTCTGAACCCTCTTCTGTTAAAGAAGTGGTTCCAAATCATCCCGTATCCAACGTCATACATCCCCATGATTAAACAGTTATCATTCAGGGGTCCCAATCACGATTCTGTCAAAAAGGAGTTAATTACATTACATACTTTCTGAATATGAAATTCCTCGTACCTTAGCCAGCTGTGAACTTACAGAATATGATGGTTGGTATTCTCTCTGGGGACATTGGATATTTATTTATCACTGGCTGAAATCTTTTCTGTTTGTGATCCTTTCTCAAGAGTTTGAGACAAAGTGTAGTTACTAACCACATCTGCGCCTCGTAGTGTACGCGGAATGAGTATCTCTTGGGTGCTCTCTCTCTCTCTATCTATCTGTAAAGCACTAAAATATATTTATCAACTTTCAATTAACACTTCGTGATTAAATGAACAACTGTGACGCAAATTGAGAACCGCCTTTCCAGCTGGCGCACATTACAGATTTTCGTATTGCAATAATACCTTTTTGCAAGAGATATGACTATTTCAAACGTCAGCAATAACTTAAAGATTATTATCTTATTAAAGAGATAAAAATAACTACGTTTATTTTTTTATTTTTTTATTTATCACTAAATAATTTTTTGTATCTGACTTCACATGCCAAAAAACGTGTTCATTCCAAAACGAGATTAAAACGTCCTAAGATTTATTGATTTCAGAAAATGTTTTGAGCCACAAAGAAACTTTTTACTTAATTTACAATCACGAGAAACCGAAAAACAGCAATTATTGATATTGAAGCTCTAATTCATCTTCCATTTGTCTGGGTATTTGATACAGACTTCAGTAAATTTTATTTATAAACTAGTGTGCCAAGTGCCGGTTGATAATTTTTAGCATTTGATTACTTAAAATATAGACGATTATTTCTGTAGGATCCCTCCACTTATTGTTAGTGGAAACTTAACTTGACCACATTATGCTATACGTCAATGTCTCTAAACTGTATTTCAGTACGTACGCTAAATATCACCACGGAAATATGCAAATCAAATTTCATCTGAACCATAAGTTTAGCTAAGTATTTTTTTTTTTCATTCCTTAATCCACTGATACTGAGTAGTTAACTTAAACGGTTAAAGTAAATAAAATGATATTATTAAATATTAGAAATTTTTAAAGTCATTTTGCGAAACTAAAAATGTATATTACATGTGTGCAAATATTATGTACGACACAAGTGAGTTTTAAACAAGTCCTACTGAAAATGTAAATAGAACAGTCAATAAAATTCTTTCAAAAATTTGGCATATCCTTTTCAAATGCAATGATCATACTGATATGACAAATACCAAAACTTAACACTCTGACTATCTCTGACAGCAAAAAAAAAAAAAAAAAAAACTGTTTTATTCATACTAGTTATCAATCATTTCCAGCAATTCAAATCTAACCGTAACAAAACGTAGGTACAGCAATCTTTCTTTCTAAACTTTTTAGTTATGCACGAAAAGAAAAACCAAATAAAATGTCATCTCTAAAGAAGCTTTTACCGTTATAAAATATAAGTATCGTTAACAAGCCGTTAAGTGAGGTGAGGAGGTTTTACAGCCCGTAGCGACGAGGTCATAGAGCCGATAAGAGTGGCGTGAGCTGCAGAGACAATGCAACAACGATGCCTGAGACGGGATTCGAACCCAGGACTTCTCGCACCATAGATTTTATTTACCTTGGACTGGCTTCTAACCAACCACACTACGGAGGCCGGCTAAACTGTAGCTAAGAGTTAAGAACATGTTCTATCATGTGTGATTTGAATTTTTGCTTCAACTCTTGCAAAAATGGGCCGGTTCAGGTAGTTATCATAACAAACCAAGTAATCTATTAACAGAAACAACATTTCAATCACTTCACTTGTAAATCATATCATTAAACATAGAAGTGTTTCTACCTAGTCGTTTTCATTTAAGTCAAGTAACGATTTCAACAGCTGTAAGTTTTAAGTCAACCGTAGGTGTGATATTTAACGGTAATGAACCTTTATTTCTACTCCTTACAGGATGCGTCTGATAAACCTAATAGAAAGCAACTAGAGTAGAATTGTCTCTCAGGTTTGTCGAAAGTATTTTTTTACGTGGTTGACAATTTTTAACATATAATTTAGTTAAATTACGTTTCTTAAATAATTAGCTGAAGCCGTTTAATTTTTGTTTAGAAAATTATTCTCAATAATAAAATCTATTTTCAGTGAAACAATAAGGCTGTTGTAAGATATTATATTTCCTTTGTGCTGAAAAATGTAATTATTTGAACTTCAATAGAAATTAAGGAACAATGCTTAAGTTGGATAAAATTATTTTACAAACCATTCATTTTGCATTTTTGTCTATAAGGAAGAATTTTGTTATGTGGCCAATTTATACCAGTCTCTTCTATTTGGTGGAGATGGTATGAACTGTGCATACGTATGTAAAGTTCAGTCTAGTAATATTAACCACATGCAACATGCAGCTCTTATTAAACGACACTTTGAACTTTAGAAGCATAGTGCAAGACATTCCGATATGTTACAGTGTGACAGATACACTGGAATATCTCGCGAATGTTTTATTCCAGCGTATTTTCCCAAACATCGTCCTGGACCGTGTATAATCGGACAACAGTTATGTGGCCAGACGATTAACGAGCCTTTGTTATCATTGGCCGACTCGTAAAGGGACAAACCAATCACGACATTCAAACATCGGGCATGAATAGGTTACTTTGAAGCTCAGTTAGCAGCTAAATTTTCCCGCGTTAAAAAACAAGGTTTGGAAGAATATGTATGTAAATGATTCCTTACGTTTATTAATATGCCTCAGATACAGAGAAATACACTGGAATTATCCTTACCAGTGTAGGCTATTCTCCTACGTCATATTTTGCATTATTATGCAACTTTTATAATAAATAGTGGCGACCTGTGTATCTGAAAAGTTAACTGGATTTGTTTGTATGGACATACTCCATTGCGAAATAAATGACCGTCACAAGAAAACTAAAAGTAAAAATAAGACAAGAAAACATAAATAAGCAGAGTATGCTTTAGTCATCAGGATACATACACAACTTGAAATTCCAAAACTGGAATCTGGTCAGATAAAACAAGGAAACAAACAGAAAAATCCTAGGTTGACATGCGACACAACGATGAGACGAAACAAAAACACAAACAGAATTACAGCAAACGACACAACGATGAGACTAAACAAAACACAAAGATGTCGGACACAAACAGAAAAATCGACAGACAACACAAACGATGAGACGAAATAAAACACAGTAGTTCTCCAAACAGTCAGTATGAACGACGTTTCGGGAACTGGAATCTGTTCCCGTCATCAGGTAGACACACAGGGTTCAAGAACACGAGTGCGACTGATCCAGTCATGCACCCCCATTGCACAGTTCTTTCAAAGATCATGAAAAGTTAACTTTGTAAAAAATAGACGTATTGTTAGAAGCCACTAGATAAATTCAGAGATAAGAGAAAATCAAAACCTTATATTGTTACCGAAGAAAATAAACCTTACAATGTTTATGACGAGCTGTAAACTGCGAACGGTACGCATAGAACTTCCGTATTTACAGAGAAAAACCATCCAGTTACTCGTATAACATTGCGTAAATGAGTGTGACATTAGAAAAATATATTAGCTGTGGATTCGAGTTTCAGTTGTTTGAAAAAATTCTGAATTTACAGACTCGTTAGAAATTTTACTCTAGAAGAAATTCATTTCTAAAATAATCTCAATATCTCTTTCAAATCTCTCTCTCTCTCTTTTACCTGTACATTGTATGTAATACAATAACGCATGCATAACGCTTGATACACTGCACCAGTAAAATAACGAAAGTAAAAAACTGTAGAACAGACAACCAATATAATCGAATAGTTTAAGGAAAATATTTTTCTTTTAAGTTGTGCCCAACAAATACAGGAGCCAGAGAAGAGTAAAGGTATATATCCATTAAAATACCGTTACCTTGGTTTCTTTAGCCGTATTACTTGTCATGTAAAATAATTCGTAAGAAACTTTTATTTTTCTCTTGAATTATTTCCGATAAGTGTTTATGCATAATAGCAGTTCAACAGCAGCGGCGTACCTTAATGTAATGTTAGTTTGTTCGGGATAAAGTGAACACTAAAAATGTAAGCTTTGAAAAATATCACTAGCCGTTACTGCAGACAATTCAACTTTAACTATAGTTGCCTTACTACTTGTATGGTTGGCAGCGAAATTACACAACATAGTTCCGCGTATTTCCTAATTTAATACAATACTGACACAAAACCAACTAAAACTGTCATAATTGTGTTTGAGATAATTAAGAAACCTTTTTTTATGAAACAATGTAGGTTCTTACCGATTGCAAAGTTTATTGTACACGCGCAAACATCAAGTGACGTGTCTAAAGAGGTTATATATTTCCCATCGTTATCCGTTACGCGCGGAAAGATACGAATTGGCAGGAAATAGAACTTTAGCAGGACTTTTCTGATTGTCCACTTTATCCTGAACCGCCTATAGTTATTCAGAATAAAAGAACAGCTTATATGTATTCCAGTTACTAGCATCTCTGTGCAAGTTTTCTTTTCAGTTTCTTTCTTATCGTAAAGTTAAAAAATCGTTAAGTTAAAAAATTAACTTAAGTTATTAAAAATCCATAAAGTTGATAGGTCAACATAATTAGCCAAAACATAGTTAAAAGAAATAAAAACAAACATCTATAAGGCAGCTAGGAAGCAGAAAAAGAAACAAAACAATTATATATAAGTGGTCAATTATGTATCGAAATCACTTGCAAAGTTTAAGACTATCAAGAATTTCGTGACTGCACTTAATTTGTCGTATTACATTCATGGCACACTCGCTCAACACAAAAATTCCGTAGTTAATTTTAAAGACCTAAATTACATTACAGCGGAAATAATTGCGTTTAGGAAGGATTTTAAAACTGCAGTCTGCTATAATTAATTTATCCTGCAGCAATATTATTACCGATGTATGGAAGTGGTATGGGGTACGATTTTTAATGCACGCAGGTGGAGAGCAACATGAAATATTAACTTTCCCTCAGAAACGTTTGCAATGATTTCATTAATCTAACGCTTAACAGTATACGAGGAATATATTTATTTCGTGGTTTTTGTCAGTAATATTATTCTTTCTCAACGTTATATTACATTAGGTTCTAACCTTCATCAAACAATAACCTTGTGATAATTTCGTCTGAAATTACTGTGCTGTATGACAAATTAACAATTAATCGTTAATATTTAATTTTGCTTACAGGTATTTTTACCCATGAAACACAGAGTAATATACTCACGATAAAACATGCGCATATACATAGGTAAAGAAATATTCGTAAATGCATCACACCGAATTATGAGACTGTTAAGAATGTCGGTATGGTAATTTTTTTCTTATACAAAGTTGGTAGCGTTTCTAAACATACAAAACAGTCTAATATATACTGAAGTCACGAGACTTTATTAATAACAATGTTAATGTCAAAACTGTTTATGTATTTACAAGTCGATGGATACGTGTCCCATAACGTGTTACTGATAAACTTCCCATGTAGTTAAGGTAATAAAACATAATCAAACGATATGCACAATGAGGTGCATGAAAACGACTTCTAGCAAGAATTCAAAACCTTGCATACACGCTGTTTGCATACAAGTCGGCCAGTCAGAGGATGCAAGTCACCTTGACCTAGAAGGCAAACACCTGATACTTGTTCGAAACCGATAACCGCATATACTAGGCTAAAGAAATACAGTATGATCCTTTGTCTGGTGTTTTCTCATGAATGCTCTAAATCGCCAACTTGAAGTGAGTGTACCTCATTAACGTTTTTTGCTCTTTATCCTCTCTGGGATCGATAAGTTCATATATCGTTTTCAATATTTCATTGAATGTACACTTATCACTTCTTGAAATATAATTATATCTTCGCAGAGTAAAATTTAGCATAGATAGCAAATATGATAGCTTGATAGAGTAAATACCACAATAGTAAAACCGAGTATTAACTACTGTGCTATATGTTGTATAGAAAGTTCAACCTTTACATGTAGGACATGTATTATTTCGTAATTACTGTATATTTTGCTGTTCATCTTATACATTATTCTAACAATTTTGTACTTAATGTAGATTATTTTAGTTGAACGTATATTACTATTGCTATAGTAATATATATTGTGTCGAGACGCTTCAGTAGCAGTTACAAAAAAACTTTCAACGCTTGGTTTTTTATTATACGGAATGCGTATTCCTACTTACGACACGCGTTTAGTTTTTGGATAAGTCAGTTACATAATAATTATTAATTGATTTTGCATTAAACCAATTCTTGCAGTACATATATGCTAGAACAAGTAATTTTAAGAGGTTGTAATAAATTTACCACTACTTATTAAGTATAAAAATTTAATTATGCAGATTTCTCAAAGCCAGCACATATAAATATAAATTAGCAATCTTAGACAGTAACTTACTTTTTAAGAAAAAAAATCTGTGTAAGAAACTCCTAGGGTATAATCGCTGACGTTAAACTTTAGTACGTTTAACATCGGTGCAAGAGATTACATGATTTCAAGATAATTTCCGAAGTTAAATAACCGTATGAGATCACTGTCATTTACGTGTGTGTGTGTTAGTGTATCTTCATGGGTGTATTTGCCTGTTTTGTGTAAAAATTTATGTGTGTGTCCGTATGTGTGTGTTTGTCCCTTATGAGTGAGAGATTTTGGTCAGTGCTTAACATTGAGGTCTTTAGCGCTGATGAGAGGTGAAATAAGGTGAGTACGGAGCGGTGCCGGAATGAAAGGATGGGAGAAACGGAAAATCCCCGATAAATCTCAGCCCCACATGTGGCCGATTTAAATCAAAATGTTTGTTGTGATAGTCCATCACTAAAGTATCTAATATGGGAGAGTATATTGCTTTACATTCGCAATATTTTAACAAAAGCATGACATTAACAATTAAAAAATTTACGTTATATTTCAAACTTTTAAAAACTAGTTTAAACAGCAACTCAATTTTTCAAAAATTAAATTTCAGAAGAGTTTCATTATTGTAGGACACCATTTGTAGAAGATGGGATGACATGAAGAATTTTTTTCCTAATTTTTCAGTAACTACAATACTGATTATAATGAAATTTCATATTTGACAGTTCATTACGTAAGCTTTGATTTAAGTGGGGTTAATTGCAGTAGATCCATCATTTTCAAAGAAAACACGATATGAATTAACAAAATGATTTGGTCAAGTTTCAAGTCTTATTACTGGAAATTGTATAGGAAAATTTTCCGTTATGACAGTTTATTCTCCAAGTTTAAGTGTAAAAATATTTTATAATTAGTTGGGCTTACCATTTTAAGTGAAAGTATTGCATTAATAAATTATTGTTATGTTACACTTGAAGATCTACTTAACCGACTGTAACTTTAGGTTAATTTACACCCATATTAAGGAAAGTTGGTTATGTAGTTTTTCTAGTAATTTCTTATTTTTGTGTGTGTTTTTTTAATTTTATTTTTTGAGCTTGACATTCTGTTTAACGTTTTGAGACTATATATATATATATATATATATATATATATATATATATATATATATATATATATATATATATATATAATGGCCGTATAATAGAAAAGGCTGCCATGACATGATGGGAATGTGACTTTCAGGGTTATAATTACAAGTACTTACATGGCATATGGTATATTTAATCGTGCATACGTGTTATTATTCTGTGTATGTTACACAACAGCGGTATTAAGGCAGTGCAATGTGTGTAAATGTTTGTTGGCACAGGGGTGAGGCTGCTGGACGGGATAGTAAACGACAGGGCAGAAGGCTCGGCTCTTGGGTTCGCCCACGACAAGGTGGACATCTATAGTGCCAGCTGGGGACCCACAGATGACGGCATGACGGTTGAGGGTCCTGGCAGGCTGGCTGCGGAGGCCATTGAGCGTGGTATTAGGGAGGTAAAGCTCTGCTCCAGTATCTCCCTCCTACAGTTGTCCCTCTGAGCAGGCCCTCTTCCGTCACTGCTGAGGGGATGGTGAAGAAGATACTCCAAATTCTGGTGTCTCCACAATCTAGGTTGAAATCACTGATAAACTATCGATTTTCAATGATTTAACAGGAAAAAAACTGTTTTGGTGGCCACAAAATATTTTGTCAATATTAGCCTTAAGAAAAATTTTTGTGGTTTACCAATTTTACTGGAGACAGCCAAAAATGTTTGTGGTTACAGCAGATATAAATAAATAGGATCTATAAAAACAAAATATTTAGTTGTGTTTTCCAGTGTTTATTTGCTGAAATTTTTTCATCTGATGCCAATGGAAAACCTCTGGTACATTGAAACAAACGTCCTGTAGCAGAAACCATACTTATTTTAAAACAGAGACAACGCTGTCTGGACTACCAGGACTGTTCCTACAACAAACTTCTCTGTAGAATAAACACTTTGTTCTATAGAATAATGAAAGTGTATTGCTTCTGCGGAACAAATTGTTGTAGAATATTACTAGTTGTGCGCCGAAATCCCAGCCCGCCTTTTTAAGCAACTGTGTAACACGATTTGTGGGTATTTATAGCGTACTGGGGCCGCAGCGGCCGAGTGGTCAGACCACTCGCCTCCCACTAAGGCGATCTGGGTTCGAGTCCCGGCAGGCTCGGTCTCCGCACTTTCGCATGTGAGAATCATGCTGGACGATGTCACCACCCGGAGGTTTTTCTCGGGGATCTCCCGTTTCCCGTACCATTCTCATTCCTGTGTTTCTCCATCGTAGGACCTCATTTCATGTCATCCTTCATTGGTACGCAGATTGCCTACGAGCTCCCAGTAATAAAATCCGAATTCCCTTGCCCTCGGGCACCCATCCACCTCATACGAAATTTTAATTTTTTTTTTTAACGTACCAATTGCTGATTTTTACATCAATACATCTAATAAACTTCTTCAATTTACAATGAAGTGTTCGTATATTTGTTAGTGATACATTATAATTACTGATAGTAATTTCCAGTTGTTACTCACTTAGTGAATGTGTGATAATTGACACAACTGAGACGGTCTAAATAACAACTGAGCAAATGTGAGAAGCACTCAGCCTGTGTAGTATACAAACCGCCTGGCGTACGCCGCACTGGTTGCATAGCACCAGGCGTAATTAATAAACGTTTCAAATACTTCAAATTGAACTTCAACGAGAACCAATGCCCTAAGAGCGTCACACAAAGCCGACATATTTGTTTCTGTGACTTTTTTTAATTTATAAAAAATCTTAATTAAAAGGCACGGTTACCACTTTTCAAACGACTTTAACATCTTCGTTCACATAAACTTTATACGAAAAATCTGTCCTTAATATCATTAAGTTTCATATTTACGTACACGAAAGCATTTCCAAACTTCTAACTTTAAAGGTGCGTACCTTCCTTAATAACATATTTAAGCCATAAGTCTGTATATGTTTTGTCATATTTTGTAATCATGAATCACCTGCTAAAAGGATGACGGTCTAGTTAAGCCTCACAGTGTACACTGCTAACGCTATTCTTGTGTCATGTGTGGTACAGGGGCGAGGTGGCAAGGGTACTATCTTCGTGTGGGCGTCAGGTAACGGTGGCAGCCGTGGAGACAACTGCGACTGTGATGGCTACATATCTAGCGTGTACACGCTGAGTGTGGGCAGCGCCTCGCAGCAAGGACAGTTCCCTTGGTACGGCGAGCGATGTGCAGCTACTCTCGCAGCTACCTACTCCAGCGGCGCTTACTCCGACCAGATGATCGTGAGTAACCCACACTTACACACGAAGAACATATATTTATACTGGTGTAAGTCAGTTATAGATCGTTTGAGATAAAGTGAGCACTAAAAATGTAATATTTGAAAAATGACACTAGCTGTTTCTTATAATTCAACATTACCTATAATTGCCTTACTGCTTGTATAGTTGGCAGCGAAATTTCCCAGTACATTTCCGTATATTTTCCCTTTTAAATACACCAATACCGAAACAAAATCAATCGAAATCGACGTACATGTATTTTATACAGTTAATAAACTTATTTTTTTTATCAAACTTTAGTAAATGTTTCTACCCGCTGCATACTTTGACTTACTCCTGCGTACATAACGTGTCGTGTCCACAGATTTTAGACATTTCTTGTCGTTAGCCGTTACGCGCGGAAACATACGAACTGGCTTAAAGTAGAACTTTAGCAGGGCTTATTTGTGGGCTCACTTTACCCTATACCACCGATAAAATAGCTTTCTCGTAAATAATTATTTGTAACCACAAGCAAAATGCAGTACATACCTGCAATACTCAAATGGTACCAAGTAATTCTGTTGAAAGTGAAATGTTTATAGCAAAATTGTTTTGAAAAATGTGTATAACTTAATATGAATGTCAATGACACAACTATATATATGTTACTTACTCCACTATTAATCTCAGTCACTGATATATATTCAAAGATAATGACCGCGATTACTCGATGTATATAACTACTTCAATTACACGTATTTATCTTCATGGAGAGGTTACACACGTACTTAGAACGAATTCAGATCGCATTCTCTATTCGTTCTAAGTAAACTACTCTCTAAAAACTTTCTGATATTTATGGGGGGTTTTCTCTTATAAACAGTATGCGACACTCACCATACTTCGGCTTGTTAACAGAGAAACTTATTAACATTATTAATATACAAGTTTACATGTCACTGTTTGCTCGAAATGTATAGAAACGTTACCATTGATGAATGGGAAACAATTTATCATACCTGCGATCTTAATCCTCCTATGTTCGGTGTGTAGTTTCACAGGTTTCGTACGACATATTTTTTTACCTTGTCCTATTTTCTACTTCCTGTCACAAGCTGTGTAACAAATATGTATGCTTTTTGGTACGACGTTTTCACTCGTTAAATAAAGAAAAAAATAAATTTCAAGTGATTATATTCGTTTTGCACGCACAGCAGCATTGTCGTTTAATACAACATGATGACTATGAAACAAGTCACAAAAGATGAGCGTAGACGTGATGACAATTAAACGTGGTATATTTAAGGTTCGTAGACCAGTAAGGTTACAAAGTTTATTAATTTCATTCGTTTAAGGTGTGCAGCCTCGCAAACCTGTTATGATTTAAACGTGATCAATCATAGCTGACGAATTTGTTCAACTAAGCATTTTGATCTAGTATGACCATCGCCAATATATGATAAAATTTATTTCATACACCATAGATATGTATGTGCTGCAAGATGCATGCAGGCTTGCGACCGTAAAGCGGTTTTCACGATACAGCAACACGGTACGCCCGACGCTTGCCTCCAGCGACGAGATCTGCCACGTCTTTATAATTGAGCGAAGAAATATCGCCGGCCGCCATCAACACTTAGCTGCCATATTTTACCTAGAGAAAAAACATAGTAACTGCAAAAGTTTTTTTTTAATAAACGCGAACAGAAAATAAAGGCATGATAATCTATTTATGCTCACATTAAGTTACGCAAATAAATTTTAAACAGAAAGCAGAGATTAAATATTCTACCATAACAATAAAGAAAGACAAATAAAATAGTCGCTTTTCAACGAACTTCCCCAATATATTACATAAATTTTCACGAATGTCTGTATTTTAAACACAATGTTATTAGTACAAAATATATTTTCAACGTCTTCCTAACCTGAATAGTAGTTGCGTGATTGTGAAAATGTACACAACTTTTCTTCTTCTTTGTATCCCAGTACTAAATGTCAAATCCAGTGTAAGCTACTCATGAAATGTTCCCGACGCCCATCACTGGCTTCAAGGCTCTGATTGGCTGACGCTTGTCGCTGATCGTCATGCCGCTCTGTTGTGAAAATCACTTAATGATGGCAGTCTCGCCAATGGTCATTCGTAAAAAAACCATGTTTTGTGTACAATTTATTCCACCATTATATACTGTTATATGCACATCATTTGTGAAATTAGTGAAATAACTTAATAACACATATGTTTGTTTAGTAATTATTATTTAGTAGTTTATGTAGACAGCCACAAACATTGATGCCGTACTTTCTACATGCACTAGAATAATTACCTAAATGTTACCTTATAAATTACTTCGCAGTTAACACACACAAAAGTTGTCCGTCACGATATTTTAGTTGTGATTTTAAGGTGAACACAGACAGTAATTATTTAGCAGGGTGTGAATACAAGCAAAATATTTTGTAGCTGCAACAAAATATTTATTTCGTTGTACATAACATACAAATATTTTAACCGTCCATCACCTTTAGAAAAAATTGATTTCATTTCACAAACGATAATGATAGTACATTCGGTAACATTGAGCTGGTGAGACAGGATATAGTGCTGCACTCTCGTGGTTTAGAGTAAAACAGCTTTGTGTAGCCCGTTCAGCATCGTGTTAAACTATTTATAATAAAGAAAAACATCGTTAGTTTAAATTTTAATAGCTGTATTCCAATTACAGCAAGCACTTCTGCCGCATGGTGTTACATTGACATAATTGTCAGTAAAAGTGGCCACTAAAACTGTGCATAGCGAAACTCTGCTTCATCATCACCGATAATTATTTAGCAGCCTCTGAAATTCAGAATTTTTCATACAATGACGATAATATATACTAAGTTTAAAAAAAAAAATAACTTGTCCGTGGAGCAATCCAGCTCTGCAACGTGAAAGCATACAAAAAGTGGTCTCACGCTTGCCAACGCTATCGGTATATATCTGTCCAGTATTCTCTTCTAATTAATTTATTAGTTGTACATCAGATTATAAAAGACAACGAATTTATCATAAACGAGTTTGACTAAGAATTATTTACGCTGTTTGTCTCCTTGATGCTACACTAAAATTCACAAAGAGAATTTCCGGTGCAAAACCTAACACTGTGGAAGAAATAGGTTTTCTCTATTAAGTCCTAGCACACCGACGCCAGTGCAACTACGCTCAAAAACCACTATTTTTGCTACAACAAAATGTTTGTTGTTGTCAAGAATATTCTTTGATTACGAGCCACAAGAAATTATCGTATGTTGCAAATAATTTTTATAGTTACTGTATTGGTAACCAAAACTGTGTTACCATTAAAATAGTTTAACATAAATCTTTATGGTTGCGTTATCTGCGGTTTTTTCGACACAATCATTGCACTGAAAAAAAACATTTTCTAGAATTTGATATTGTCATCTAAGAAAAAATTAAAAGACATGTGGTAACACACAACACGAGTGTTCCAATTTTTCTCTATTGCAACGTAAGTTGTATTTACCACATACTAAATATCCTCAAAGAAATTTTTCTTCGTTGTAAAGAAGAATATTTTCTGTGTAGTGTCTGAAATTGACCCTTGCAAAACTAATAAAATTGAATTTCCTGTCCTGTACTAGAATATACTGTATTTTGAGTAACCCTACTGCACGAAATACAAATGCGAAATTCACAATGCCACGACGTACACAACGCGATAGGTGCGACACGAATAAAACAATTTACCAGCCAATCAGTGTCGAGACCTCTGTGACGTCAGCACGACAAAGATCGTGGACGTGACGATATTTCTAAAGATAAAGTACTTCTATTTTATTTTGTCTGAGAAACTGAGAAATGAATTCCAAAATTGTGCTCAAATGGTGGCGAAACTGGGTGAGTTGGTGGTAAATTGAATTTATTTATTTCACAAGCTATTTCCAAACAGCTGGCCATAATGAATCTTCTGCATTTCTTTAACATGTTGACATATCGAGATGATTTTTTATAGATATAAAGTTTACGTAAATGTCTAAAAAGATATTTTGTGATATTGACAATATTTGAGCAAGGACTTGAATATACACAATTATTTTTCAATAATTCTGACGATATGTTGTGGCATAGATATTTGAAACACTGGTATAATGTTTGGGGTTCGAATCCCACGTAAGGCGAGGCGACGAGAAACTGTTGTGGTATTATGTAAGCGCATGTTAATGGCACCAGAAAGAAGATTAATTTTCTGTTTTAAGAATAAAAATTTAAGGGTGTCTTCCCCTTGCGTCGAAGGCATTCACTAAGGGGCGAAAGGAATTAAAACGTAATTTCCCGATATTCTCGATACCTCATAAACCTGGGTGAGGTAAAGTTATGTTTTCAGGGTCTAAATCATAAAATCGGCTTTTGCTATGCCCTAAATATGTCGTTAACACGATAAGCTATTAGTTTAGTTTTTTCTTAAATAAATCCACGTAGGCGAAGTCGCGGCCGGGAAGCTAGTAACAAATAAACAGAAAAATTCTATAATGATATAAACATTCATTGCTGTCGTACGATAAGTTTGTAAGTAGTGGTGACTAATTATTTACATATATTATTTTGTTGGTATTTGTCGTGGCAATAACGGGAATATTTAGAGTCGCTTCGCTTCAATTGCGTCGTTTCTGTCACGCATCTATGATTCCAACATCAGATCAAACAGAGTGTTTCTCAAACCACATGTAAAATTTAAACTTGGACTCGGGTAACAAGAGGGATAATTTTGATTTGGTGAATGTGAAGTCTGCATAAACCGGAAATGCAATTGGAACATAATCATGTAGGCAACCTATGACGTAATTATGGTTCGCTCATTTTCCAGTAGGTAACTCTGTCGTCTCTATAGAATGTTATCACAACAGACTTTTTTTTTACTTTGTGGTGGGGACGCGACGGTCAAATGGTCAGAAGTTCCCCTCCTACCCCCGGATATTAGCAATAATCGTGCCGGACGATACCATAGGCCGGCGGGTTTTCTCGGGGATCTCCCGTTTCCCACTCCTCACCATTTCGGCGCTGCTTCATACCCACCTTATGTCACCCCTTACAAGCGCTAAAGACCTCGATGTTAAGCACTGACAAAATTTTCTCACTCACTCACGTGTTTAATTCGCAAAATTGAACTGTAAGACGGGCAGCACTTGTTAAGATTATAACTTCTTTCGCTGGCTTCGATACTCGAACGATCCCGATTCATAAAATTCTCCTTGTGGCAGTCGTTATTTCTCGTTCACTTATTACTTGCTTTACTGAAACAATCCACCAGTTACAAATATATACAGAACTTCTGCAGAATAAGGGTAAACATGTAAAAAACCGTACAATGTTTGAATTCACACAGTCTGTTTTGGTAAACACTGAAACAGTTAATACAAAATGAATTGTAATTAGTCATTATTTTGTAGACTCACACGAAAAAATATATTTTGTTGCTGATATAGAATATTTAGTTACTACTGAAATAGCCAAATTTATATGTGCTTGCCACAATAACATTCCATTGTAACAACTCAACTATTATCAACAAAAAATACTTCATTTTGCAGAAATAGAATATTTAGTTAGTACTGAAATAGCATAATTAATTTTTGCTTACCACAAGAACATTCCACTGTACTAACTTAACTATTATTAGCAAACAAAAATTGTGTTTACTACAAAATAATTTAGCTGTCTCAGTACTATAAAAAATTTTCTTTCGTTGCAACAACTTATATTGTTACGTTTTTCGTAACCGTTATTTTAGCACCTTTGGTATGGTAGATATGTAACGTAAACATGGGTAATGGAATTGGCCTGGTTAGTACTGACAATACAATTACACATGTAACCATTTCCGATCCTTGAGTTCTGTATAAAATTGTATAGTCTTAGCGTGAATCGAATTTACCTATATAATCAGTACGAACATCATCTACGATGAAAAACAGAAATCCGAAGTCTGGAATCAAACTTGGTTCCCACTGAATGCGGAGTTACGATTCAATAACTCCAAAGCATGAGCAATTAACATTGAATTCCCGAAAATCAAAGCGAATCAAGATTAACTATTCCTTTAATAACGTTAAAGACCAATCACTCCTTTCGCTGGCTGGTTTAATGAATCACACATTTCCTATCTACATCCAATCATTTATTAAGTGGGGGTGAGGAGAGTGGAATAGCCATCTTTAGTAGAAGGCTGCGGTCTTAGATCTGACAACCCTGCCAAGAAGGGTCATTTTAACACTTCTTTTAGCTCTCCAAAGGCAGTGGCTTACCCTGATTCACCTGTATGTGGGGCAGAATAACGATTCAGATATAGCCATTGCCTTTGGAGAGTTAAAATAAGTGTTAAACTGACCCTTGTGTACAGTGTTGTCAGGTCTAAGGCCGCGGCCTTCTACTAAAGATAGCTATGAGAGTGGGCTACAAGTTCCCAATTTTACCAACTTTTGCACATTTTACTAAAAATAAACTGTCTGTCCATAACTTACACATGTCTTCGCTCTTAAATTACCGAAAGTTGAAATTTAGTACATACCGTATAAAATTTAGGCGTTTTATTTCATTACATCTTTATTGTGTCACAAAATAGTTTTAATTTTGTGCTAACAAAAAAATCGTTTAACTCATTGAGATAGTAAGTTGCATATAATGCCTCCCGTTGTATATATTTTTTCAACAACTAATGTAAAACCATGTCCATTTTGTTCCACCTCGTTAGTAAAATGTTTGTCGTAACTCTTTTCAGTCTAACTAAAATCATCATTCATTCGGATGTTGTGGATAAGCTTGATTACTTTCAGCAATAGCAAGTCCATTGGAAACGAGACAAATAACTTATGAGCGGATGACGAGATATATATCAAGAGGACACAAGCTTAACTATTCAGCCTACTTCCCTAAACGTGAGTTCCTATCAAAACATAAAAGACAAATTGATAATCCATATCTGAAAATATAAAATATCTTATTCACTTACGTCGTGCAGAATCTTAACTATCGCAGAGCTAGTTAAATCAAAGTTTGCTTATTACCATGTTTAAAATTAAATTGGGTTCCAATCTGTCCAATAGTTTTCAAATATATGCTATAAAATTATGAATTTTTGACGTGAAATTCAAGAAATTAAGAAGCGCAACCTACATAATTAAACACTACATGTACAAATTAAATTCAAACCACGTTACGTTACTTAAAGAATATTATCAAATTCAGCAAAATTATTCCGCAAATTTCTCGTTTAACTATAGAACGATGTAAGGGCCACCATATTAAAAAACAATTATGGTATAAGCAACATAAAATTCGCTGTACTTATTACTATAAGAGAACTGAATTTAATTAAATTCGTACACTTAGAGATTCTTTACACATGTCGTATGATATTGAAATGTGCTAATGGCCACCATTTTTATAATACGAACATGACATTAAAAGAATTCAATAAAGAAAAATAATTTAATAAGTCCCATTCGTGTAGCGAGATTGAAAAATAATTAATTTCAGATCTCGTTTTGTTAATTTATGTTCGAATAACCCACGACATAAAAATATGAACATAGCATGACTAAAATACTTAAAGACCACGGCAACCTGTTCAGTACTAAATGTGTATTAAGTTTGACTAATATATGGAAACGGTTCCACGTAAATTTATATGTTACAAATGTTTACATTGCCACGATTTTGAAAACTTTAGCACGACGTACACATTGTACATAAACGTAAAGTCACTATATAAAGTAATATTAAATTTAAAAATGTTGTTCCTTATATTAAGTGTGATAAAAATATTTTTAAAACTGCCACCATTTTGATAATATGTAAATGGCATGACCGAAATACATAATAATTAGAAAAGGTGATTTATAGCGAGAATGTTTTCTGCCGGCGTATTCTGCAAATCAGTGTAGCGTCCTGCGTCATGTATTGTTGGTCGACGGTTATGTGCCACATTGTAGTTGTTTACAGACGGATCACAGATGTTCAATAGTAGCGCACCAGAGTTATCATTGGCCCAGTCAAATAGGAACTCACCACTAACGAAATAAAAGCGTCAGACTGAATACATTACATTGAAGACTAGCAAACAGTCAACTTTTCCCGCTATAAATCACCTCCAATAATAATCAGTGAGGTTACTAAGAAGTACTATATGTGTACCAAGTTTAAATAATTCGGGCCACGGGTTCAAAACTTTTTTAGGGACACGCGCAGGATAATTATACTACTAAAACACATTTCGTATTGTTTTCGCAGTAAATAAATGTGAAATATTGATTTTATTAATGTCACTTAATGTTCCTGAAAACGCACAAGCTGCATATCTTCCGATTCTCATCACAAAGAAAGTAAGCTATATAAAATTTACGAAATGTTATCATCATTTTTAAACAGAAAATTATTTTTTAATTAAATAAATTACCAATGAAGGGAATTTTACGTCTTAAATTCCTTACACTTCTTTCAAGACAAAAAATATCTTTATACTCAGCATAGTAAGATTATTTAAGAAAACCAAATACATACTCTTAACTTATAAATACCCAATCACTAAAAAAATATATGTGAAGTAAAGAAAATATGTTTCGGATATGAACATATTATATAAAACATTATATTAATGAGATTAATTACTAAGAATATGCATTATTGCTGAATATTTTATTGGAACATCTCTACGTACATACATACTTGTTTGAGAGTGGTATTTACTATTTCTTTTGGCATAGACGCAGAAAGGTTCAGATATTAAAATGTTTTACCGTTGATGTCTCAACTGCCGCGTAAAAAAAATTATCTTGATGCTGATTTTTGTCTTGCATGTACCTGTTGTTTTGCAGGCAACAACGGACTTGCGCAACTCCTGCACGATCAGACACACAGGGACATCTGCATCAGCTCCACTTGCTGCTGGGATCATTGCTCTCGCTCTGGAAGTCAAGTAATAATATTGCTCATACTTCACTTGGAAAACAATATCAATATTCTGTAATTCATTAGTTTGGTTCATTCATTTGAGCGGTTTCTACAACTTCCTAACATTTCTGTAAATAGACCGGTGGTATGTTTTGTTCTCACGGTCAATACAAATGGAATTAGTTTTTATTTATTTTTAAGAAGGAAGCTTATTATTTTCCATAATCTAAAACTCAGATAGTCTGTAACCCATTCGCAATTATTTCAAACGATTTTAAGAAGTCACATGCAAAGTAAAGTGTTCCCCAGTAAAATAAAATGTTCACCTACCTCCCGTTCACTTATTGGCTTTAATGTGATGTTACCAAGTCAAAGGAGACAAAAAATATGTATTGATTTAAATTCCTTAAAATAGTACAAAAACGTACATTTTTGTAAAGAAATCGTGAATCTACGTTAAATTTTTCTTAATTAATAGAGCCTATAAGTAATTTAAAAATAATAGCATTTAAAAAAAATTGCAGAATTTATTATGTAATACTAAATCTTAGGGGCTCGCAGCTACAAAGGATAACTCACATTAACTTGTTGTTAAACAGGGGCAATTAATATCTGAAAATATTATAAAAACTTCTGACATATACTGATTTCTTTGTTAAGATGTCAGCAATTTAGGGTTTGAATGCGTAATGTCAAAACCGTTTCACATACTAAATTGTAAAATGTTACTGGGTGTTTTTAACAATTCAGAAGTATTTACGCATGAACAGTCATGGACACAAAAAGTGGGCCACTGAAATAATCGAAGTCCACGTTGGATATCATCGGCTGTGTGCAAGCAGGAGCAGGACATTTAGTCAACCTGCAGAACAACAAATAGCGTTGCGTTGGAACTGCGCTGGGCACAGGTTCTGTTGTAGGATTGGAGCATCGCCCGTACACACCTTCCTCAAGCGACCAGGCACAGTATATTGGCTAAACCAGTGCGTCGCACAAACCATTAAGTTAATGTAGAACTGACACATGTGCATTTATAATGTACGTTGGGAAGGCCCAAAATGTAAATCTGGGATTGGCATTTTATATAACCACATCTCTGCATAATGGAGTATAGTGCGTATAGTTCATTCAGAATAAATAAATTTATGCAATCGAAGTGACCTATGTTATCGCTTTGTTTAAATTGTAGGCGTGACACCTTTAAAATATTAAAAAACATTAAGGTACTAAATGTGTGACATCAGGACGGTTAAATATTACTTGTTACATACAAAATAGAAATGTAACATACAGTAGGTTTTGTTATTCGATTATACGAGCATTAAAAATAACACGCCTGACATTAAATAATTTGTCCATCTAATAAGTGTGTTTGTTTTGCAAAACTATTAAGAATGAACGTGAATGTCGATCCACTTCACCAGATATATAAATTCATAATTTGGCGACAGGTACTATTAAACTTGATGGTAACAGTAGTAACGAATATTAATACAGTAAGAAAGACGTGACATTTATAATATTTCGTGTGTACGTCCAGTACACTTAACTCTTTAATCTCACAAATGTTACTCGTATAAATATGCTCAGTTACTTAAACCTACCTAACAGATCGAAGCACAGCCAGGTTTTCAACGTCAATTTATTGTAGCTGTCCAACAATTTCAAAGATGAAGATAGAAAACGTAGGCCTATTTGTAAAACACAGTTATTAAGTTACGAAAGCGCACAAATTTTCCAATAACCAGACAATAACAGTTACCTATATTGTATCAAAATGTTAATATTCAATGCACGTGTATTCTCATTCTCATAGTGCGAGCTGAAACTAATGCATATTTTAACAGTACGGTAATATTTGACAGTCGCGGTGACGTTATGGTTTAACTACTCGCTTACATCTTTACACATAAAACATTGGCCGTTCATTGGAGTGACCCAGTGGGGTTTACCGCCAAACTTCTATCCCTCTTTGACAGTCCACTGCTGATCCATTATTGTGACTTAACTTCACATCTGTTAAGCACGAACAAAACGTGTAAAACCATCACTGTAGTGATTATTTACAATAAAACCTTCAGAAACAACAATAGAACCAAGTATTTCAGACACAAAATATCTCACATCAAGCGATAAACTTGAACCTGATTACAGAATAATGTTGTGAGTTGTTGGTCCAGGAAGTCGCAAACGGTCACTTTCACCCCGTTTGACAGAAACCGTTGTTGATCTTTTGTGCGAAACAACTGCACACGTGGTTCCGTCCACGGGTCCGAACATCGATTGTTACCCACAAAGCTCACTAAGAAGCCACGTATCACGTAAAATAAATGTTGTCACAGCACAATTGTCGAAAAACGTGCCGCAAGGATCAGATTTCATCGCTTTTTCTTGTTCTGTTAGTAATACCTGTCTAAACAGTTCTGACTGACAAGTGATTAAAGTATTGATTATTAACATATCCTACTTAATGCAAGCATATGAAGTATAAGGTTATTATAACGTTTTATGTTGCTGTCTCCTTCGTTACTGTATGCAATCCCGTATTTCACAACTGTCAGCTGTAATGTGTGAACTCACAACTTGCTAGCTATTACTGTCAACTATGTTGTACAACGTTACACAACGACGTGTTAGTGAACGAGTGAAATGTCAAACATTTATATTCAAATATTCAAACTGCGGAACGTGAATATTTCTGAACACCCTTATTGCAAACAGCCGAACTAACATTGACAAAATATTATTATAAGCTATCGTGATTTTTAAAATATCTAATTGGTACGTAAATACCATTTGTATGTTCAGTTATAATAAACGACAGTTCTATCTGGATATTTCAGCAAAAGAGGTAGTTAAACAAGCGAGTGTTTTCTTTACATAGCTTACGACCTACCGTTGTTGCGTACAATGCTCTCAAAACACTTTAGTATCGTTGCTATCGAGAATTTGTGTGCTTACCTTATAATCATTTAGTTGCTTTCTACACGCACTAGTTTCAAAATAAAGGCGAGGAACAGTTAACATATTATTAGAATGTGAAAGTAAACATTTGTAAAATTAATACAAATTAAACTACCAAACAATAATATCGACTAATAATACACCGAAATCTGATATCTTTGTGGCACAACGTCAATATTTTTACTATTCATTAAATGTATCACTACTTATGAACATGAAGTATTATCCACTGTTATTATCTACTGACATTGTTATGACTTTGTTAACCGCAATTTCGTGTTGCGATTTGTGTCTTTATTTGTCCGTAGCCTTCGTTTTCCTTTACGTTATGTCACGAGGCTTGCTTGCCGAAGATATCCGACGCTGGACTTAGACACATTTCCAATTTCACAAATTGGGCAATTTATTGTGTCCACGACTGTACATGCATGTTCAGTAAAGGTCAGTTTCAATGGATTAGCTTAAAAATTAAATGTTGTGTGCGTAACACTGAAAAAAAAATCCTTTTTTTTCGGACCGACTTCAGAATATAATGATGTATTCTTCATAAGTGTAAAATATTGATACATTGCTACAAAATTTACATGTTTAAAATTAATAAACTGTATACATAAATACAAAAAATTAGCAAGAATCTACCAGTCAGTGCCAGATCGGTCCAATTTCGTGAACAATGAAATTGTACTCTCTCTCTCTCTCTCTCTCTCTCTCTCTATATATATATATATATATATATATATATATATATATATATATATATATATATATATATATATATATATATATTTATTTATTTATTTATTTTTATATTTATATGTATTTCATAATGCCATTTGATACAAACGACGTGTTATTTCTAAACAAAAGAACTACATAATTAACTTCTTTTACGAACACAGACGTCACAAAAATAATAATATAATACATTTTTTCCTAAGTGTTTGTTACACCTTACTTATAAAACTTGTATGAGTCTGTTTTTTTTTTATTAGGACTTAGTCATTCTCCGCACATACTCTCCACTTACAGAGGTCAGTGTCCACAAGGTCAGTTCTTATTTTTAAAACTACATACGTTAATAAACTCACTAAAGCCACTTTTCATCATTACGCTACACACGTTATTGGCATTAGGTTATGTTGTCCACCGGAAAAACCTATTATAAAGAGAACTTAAATTTGCGTATTACGAAACACAAAATAAAACATATTATATATGATTACGTACTTTTCCATTTCAGAATATATGATTTACCTTCCAAGCGAAATTCTCTGATGTTGATAGCTCTGGGTTCTTTACGGCAGCTTGGCCTCACACGTGCCCTCCTGTAAAGCTACACGAGGTATATTTTGATGGAGTCTTCCTTGGTTCGAGGTATATTTTCAATCTCTCTGGTTTGAAAAAGTAAACATTCGCAACAGAGCTGCAACTGTCGTAGATAACAGCAACAAGGCAGCAACTCTTCGACATTTTCTATCGTTTGAATTTGACAGAAAATCATACAAAAAAACTACACTTCTTGAGCGTATGGGGTCATTCGGAATGCAGGAATGCTTGCTTTCGAGAATAGAGCTTCTTGGTCCTTAGTTGGTGTAAATATGACCGGCTGATACTTTGTTCGCAAGAAACTCAAAAAGATATTATTTTCTTTTCACTCTAAAGAAATTACACCAGTTTTAGGAAAAAATATTTGATCATTGATCTCGAATTCTTAACTTGTACCCTTCTCTTGGCATGATGTACTCTTTGAGCTGCTCTGGAAGTACAAATAAAATAAAATATTAATAAATTCGCTGAGTGTCTGACTTTAATTCTATCTATAGGTCTGAGGTAATACCACTACAATATCATCAAACGTCTATGCTGGCACAGACTTCAAGGAAACAACGTATAGAACACCATCAGTTTCTACCATCTTAACTAGTGGTTTTCGTCTTGACTGAACATCATTGTTTATGAGAAGTTCTAGGGTTTGAAACAAGTAGGAGTTGTTGGTATTTATTTTTAACTTAGTATCGTCTGAAAGTAATGGGCAAAATCTGTAGTTTACATGAGATTACATGTGAGAAGAACTGTAGCGAATCCCATTCTCAAGCCTGTAAGCTATGAGTAAGGAAGGCTACAAATTTCTGTCTTTTGTTAGACCCTGTATATACACTGTATCACGATATTGAACTATTTTCAGTGGTCTGGCAAAAAAAAAAGAGAACTGGTTCCTTTTGATGACATCTGTTTTTCAGCACTAAACAATGAATTAACTTCAGAACGTCTTACATAGAATATCGCCCATTTCTTTTATGTTCGTCATGTTTAGATTATTTTTTGGATCAAAAGTTAATCAACGGCCTATATCGACAAGAACACTGCTAGAGTCAGTGAATATATGTCCCATGTGAAAAACCTACTGAAATTCCACTGTCAGAGACGCCAGCCAGTTGCCAGCGAGACACCAGAGGATACACACATACCCAGAGGACCCTGCTGCCCATGTACCAAACACTGCCTTCATAGACACTGCGATACCAGATAATATATTGCAATTGTTTCTTAAGAATTACATCCCAATGTTTAAAAGGAAGACAACGTTGAAATAAAATTTGAACACGACTCTTGAAAAGGAACTTGTAATGAAGCCAGGTTAAGATTACTATAACTCTTATATATAACTGTGACTAGAAATAAGAGCGCAATGACAGCAATATGATGTTTATGTTGAGAGAACTTCACTTTAGTCACTCAAAGAAAAGAATTAGCAGTTCCACTAGAAGTATCCAGGCATGTTTTAGAGCTGCTTATCATTAACTCTCTGCACTATCTTTCCTTCCAAAGCCTTCAACAAGAACACCTTTGAGTCTCCCTCTATATTTTAAAGAATGGATTTATGTTCTTCGCCCTGAGGATACGATTATGACTACATAATATCCCTGGATTCTTTAACCAACTTTTCTGGCATGCACGAACAGGAATGTTCGAAGATGTCATTAATATTTAAATCGATTTTATAGTTTAGAAGTACAATTATGTGCTATCTTTCACATTTTCTTTACAAAATGTACGGTTTCCTTGTAAATAATGGGTCCGCGGTGGCCGAATAGTCAAACCATTCGCCTCCTACAAAGGTGATCCGGGTTCGATTCCCGGTGGGGTCGGTACCCGAATTTTCGCCCGTGGGAATTGTGCCGTTAGTCGGCGAGTTTCATCCTCCCTTTAATTCCGGCGCCGTTCCATACCTCATGTCATCCCTGTCCAGCTCTAAAACCTTGAATGCTAAACGCTGACCAAAATCTCTCTCACTCGCCCTCTAGTAAATATTAAAATAATCCCCCGACTTATACGCCCCCTTGAAGTCTTAGTCAGCAAAAATTTCCTGATTCTAGCTTAGGTGCTGGCAGATGCAGAATTTGTAATGCCTTGCTCAGTTCGGAAGGATAAGAGGATAATTCAGCCTCCTATATAACGAGTACCGCGGGCTTTGCTATCAGGAGAGTGGAGTGATGATTTGAAGGGAAAGGAAGGTTAACTGTGAATGAGGTTAACCACTATCTACACAGTGTCAGGTGACATTAGAATTTGGAAACCAAGGTCACTAACAGTCTTATATTTTCCTATCTTATGTCGCTCGTCTTAACCGTTCTGAGTCATTTTGCAATGCATTTCTCCAACGCGTAACAAATTGAACTTATTTTCGGAACGAGGTTCAACATTGCAGAAACATCTTAAAAATTTTATATTTTCCATGTCTGCTAAGGTCTTAATTTCGAGCCATTAAATAAAACAGATGGACTTTACAAGAAATAACAATTAAAATGTAAATTTGGTTCTATAAAAAACATGAAGTGTTAAGTAAGAACCCAAATGGATCTATCTTACTATTGAAGTAACGCATTTTCTTTAAGAGCGCTCTGCACAGGAAAATTCGTAATTTTATAACTGTACCAAACACTGCCCAACACTTACACATTACATTAAACGAAAATTCCAACAAATAATTATATTTTTCGGTTCCATAGTTCTCGTACAAGTGCATACCAAAGTATCGAATTAACTATTTTCGGTACTAATCCACTTACGTTACTTCTCGTACCAACATGGATTTGGTATTAAAATTCAAAACATAATTTTTAATTTTATATATTCGGGGTTACTGCGAGCTGATATACATTAACATTGACACAAAAAAAAAATTCTAGCTTGTTATTAGGGCTAACAAGGGAACGAATAATTGGTAAAATAATACGTGAGAACAACATACCATCATTCAAAAACAAGGGAGATGCCACGAACTAGTAGACGGATACAATTAGGTAACATGTAGGAAAAATTGCACATTTAAAAAGAAATTGGTAAATGCTGACAAGTAATTAATATGTATTAGTATATTCACACGTAACGTTACATGTATAAAATATTTTAGTGCCAGAATATACGACATTTTAAAGTGTTGCATAAATTTATATCCAAAAATACAATTTTCGGTTCAGCGCTTAAAGTCCCATTGGAAAAAGACTACAAGGATAACCTCACACGCCAATTTGACGCGCTGTGGATAGATACTTGCCGTCGTGCGTAGTACTCGGAATCTTATCGCTGTAATGTTCCTACGCGTCAAACGCGGATATTTGAAACCTGTAAAAAACTACTCTTAAGAAATGTTGACGATTCAAAAACTCTATATACATACTTGATTGCATTACTTCGAATTTTAGAAGGAACTTATATACCATTTATTATTTCCATTTTTATTTCGTACCTGTAATAAGATATGTGTAGTAAATAATTTTTGTGAAGGAAACTTTTGAGCTGTCGAGAGAATGTAATAAATGTTGTAGTAAATTCAAGAGAATACTGTTTGAGAATAACATCATAGAAGGGTACGAGTTTTGGCTAACTACGCAAGAAATGATTCTAGCGACATTAATTGCTAACGACATAAATTAATAACATTAATTTAGAGTAAAAGAATTACGAATAAATCATTTCAGTTTTAATAACATACTGTTGTGAAAAATTTGGTATATAATTCTTAGTCTAAATAATACTGACGAACTAGTATATTTAACGCAATAAAGTTTTAGTTAGAGACAATTCCACGTCCGATATTGCTCTGTATTGTTTTTACAGTAACTTACGAAAGTAGCCATGATACAATTAGTCTGCTTCCTACCCCTGGGAACACTTATGCTTTATTATGTTACTATCGTCTGTTTTATTACGCGGAAGACGTCACTTCATCTCCGAAAATGGTTGATAGCTCTCTTTTAAACTTATTTATAGATATTTCGTTGTTACTTATTTCGGTGACTTACCACTTTACTACTTTTGAAAGGAAATTTTTGCAAACTAAAGAGTATAAAACAAAAAAATATTGCAGGTTGACTAATTTTGGCTAGGTAGAAAAAGCTAAGCGGAGAAAACTTTATTTCCCGAGAAATTGAACCTATTTTTTTTATATAAATTTGAAGGTGTGTGATGTAAACTGAAACAATAGTGTGACCAGGAACAGTACGAAGACTTGAAATAAAACAAAATCCCTCTGAACAGTTTGCACATTATTTTGCAGCAGATTTCACGATAAATACTGATCAGCTACGCGAAGGATCCAGTCGGCTAACTCAGCACCCCAGCTATGGTTTGGGAAGTGATAGAAATCGACAATCCGCCTTCCCATTTAATAACCACATTTTAGGTGTTCGTTTATGTATGTACTTTGTCCGTAGAAATACAGTTTTATGTTCACTGTAGTAGTGTTCCTAGTAATCCTTAGTAGTGTATATAACATTTATTGGCTGTGCTTGGAAATGTAATGTTTACATTTTACCAGACGGTTACTTGAATGAAAAATTTGACAAACCACGTCAATGTTTGTGCTATGAGTATTAGATTAAATTTTATTACACAGACTGCCCAAGTGTCTACGGATATTTGAGTGACTAGTAGGGAATTTCCATATAAGTACTATGGTGAAGTTGCAGTCGTAAATTTATCCTTAATTTGACAAGAAACACACACGCTTTCAAGACGAGTTTTAATTTTTATGTAACACTAAGCGTAATGTGCAGAAAATATTTGTTTCCAGTTATCAGAAAATGCAGTTGAATTCGTTCAAAAGTTATGTCGCATTAAAACTGCGTCTCTTGTGGTAATGTTTTTATGTGTTACAAGTGTACTGTACATTTTGACATAAAATCATTATATCAAAACACTCGCTGGGCTGTATATACGTTGTTTTATATAAATTTAGGAAAATTTGACAGGAACTAATAGACAATAAGATTTAATATTTTGTAATGTGTGGTATAATTCAAGTAATGTTTTAATCTAAACCGTAACATTTACGTCAGTTTGACTATTTGTATTGTAAATGTCGTCTTGTATTGTGCCATCTATTATCAAATATTAACAACTATTGCCTTCAAGAATCAGTCAAATTTTACTAAAGTTACAGGAAAAAAGGTATATTCACCCAAATTTACGTACTCATTTCAAGTACAGCTTGTATGGTATTATGATCAGGGGATTGCTCTACTGCATACAGCGCAGGAAGTCGGTGCATATGAGCCATTGTTGTATGAAGGATTATGCACGTGGTCACTGTTGCTCGTAAACACTGTTTCCGTCGTAAAAATCAATGTATTTTACACGAATTTTAAAGAGCAGCTTCATGAATATAGTCAGTAACGTACATATTCATAAATAATATAATGTATGTAGCCGTGTTTTTAGGTTAATTTGCTAGGTTTATCTAAATAAACAATTGTTTAACCACATAATTTATATTATGAAAATATGAAATATGGCCTTCCTTACCAATGAAATGTAATAGTAGCAGGTTTCTTTCCCTTACCTGATTGCTCTTTACACCTGAATACAACGCATGTAAACCTTTTCATTCAGATCTGTTCAACAGTATCTTACCTAACTAGGTGCTTACGAAAACCTTACTCAATCTACTCGATAAAGTAGATACTTCTAGTTCGCAATTGTAATGTTGTATACGCTTATTATTCTAGTATAGAATAACTGCACTTTTCTAACCTGGTCTTATAATACAGGTTATTCGACGAGTGAGATATACCGCTTCTGTAGATTTTGCTGCATATGCTACTATTTGATATTATGTGCGGTCGGAAAAAAACTGTTGTTAAACTTACTAGGTTTTCGTAAACGCCTACTCAGAGTTGTTTCTGTTGGGTTACAATAACGCATTATTCGTGCAAAACTGGCACAAATTGTCGACTTCATGGAAGTCCCAACATGCCATCTTCTGTACACTCTGGGGTCCCGGTGGCCGAATGGTCAGATCATTCACCTCCCACCAATGAGATCCGGGTTCGATTCCCGGCGGAGTATGTGGTAATCGTGCTGGACGATGCCGTTGGTCGGCGGGTTTTCTCGGGGATCTCCTAGTTCCCCCGCCAATTTATTCCGGCGTTGCTCCATACTCACCTATTGTCTCCACTCGGCAGTGCTAAACATCTATGCTAAGCACTGACCAAAATCTCTCACTCACTCCTGTGTACTCCTACCTCCATGATTGTAATTGTGTGTGTTTGTGTGTGTGTGTGGCAGCCCTGAGCTGACTTGGCGTGACGTACAGCACCTTGTGGTGTGGACGTCGGAATATGCACCTCTCAGCGACAATGACGGCTGGCAGAAGAACGCCGCTGGCTTCTGGGCCAACACGCGCTTCGGCTTCGGCCTCATGAACGCCTTGTCGCTGGTCACCGCAGCCGCCAACTGGACCACCGTCCCGCCTAACACGGAGTGCGTGGTTGCCGCCCAGCCCCTGTGAGTACTGGCGTATGCAACACGTCCACCTCGCCCGTATTGCGGGGGGATCAACTTTACAGTCACTGCTTCATTGGGGATGGGATGTTTCACTAATACAGGCACGAGTATTTCGCGTTATTACTGTAGGTAAGGTTGAACGACATTAACGTATTCTTCACTCTCATTTCTGTGATTGGACGACAGCTGTTTTGACTCTCATTCGACTGCTGCAAACCAGTAATAAATAAGGAAATATCTCGTGGGTAAATGACGTGGTATTCGCTTGTACGACCAGAAGCCAATCTATTGTGGTGAGTACATGTATAATGCGACTTGGAAGTCACAGCTCCTGTCCAATGAATAGACGAAATACACTTGTCTCTATTCATAGTCAAATGATAAGGTTCGGAAAATTTTTGCGATACGGTATCACAAACTATGTTTCAAACTCATGTAAGCCTACCTCATTGCCACGTTTTAAATTTTATAACAGTAAAATATAACTCTGAGCCTAAAACATACGTGAAGAAAACCGGGACTGAATCCAGTTACATTTTCTCTCTCTCTCTACTTAGTGGAGCAGGAGAAAACGGAAAATCAGTTGAGACTCAAAACGTTTTTTGCACATTACAGTTCAACTTTCAAGAAATGAAATTCGCGAAATTATCCTCTATCTTCCTACTTAAGACAGGATGCACAGTATTCTTATTGTCAATAAGAATCATTAAATGCGTCAGCTAAACATATGCCAGTCTACTATTTCAGCTATAAATTTGTAGAGTTAATTTACGTGTTTCTTGACATATAACACGTTTTTGTTAACTCACTTTCTTTTCTGTTTGCTCGTAACAATGGAGCTAGGGTAACAATACGAAAGGGACTTTATCTTAACTCAGTATGGAGGATAATGCTACTTTATTGTCTGTCTGTCTCTTTGGTACAAATATTGCAGTCGATTTTTAATTAACTTCCCGATTAGCCTGAGACTTCAAACTTTAAAAATCGCTTAGAACTTGATGACAATGCAACATAAAGGAAAAAAAAACAGTGAAATAAATTATTTCCAAAAAAATATTTGTTTTAATACCCTCGTTTTTAAAACACATTATTGCAAAATTTCACACACACACCCAAGACTAAAAAGCAGAAAATAACACTACATTAAAAAAAGTTGCTATAGCACGTTTTTGAACGGATCGAAAATTGGTAAATAATTTATCCTATCAAAATACTTGTATGAGTTACAAATATGTGGTGTATGCAATAGAATAGTAACGTGTCGCTATCGTCCAGGAACAGTGTAGTAACATTGGTAGTGACTTGTTAACTAATCACGCATTAATTACCACCTATTACATGCGCCCCACGTTTTAATTATTACAAGTATTATAATAAGAGAAATATTTATATACTTTTAAGTATGTTCTCAAAACGTTCTATACAAAGAATTTTTTTAAAATTATATTTTCCCTTTTTTGTTGATATAGCCTTGATGTCATTTACATTGTTAGTTATTTCCTGTCGTGCTTATTATTTTTTCGTTCCTTTATTTTTTTCTCTAAAACATAAACATTTTTACTACTCCTATTTTTTTTTATTTTTTACTGGTTTTCCAAACAAAATTTTCTTTGAAAACTTTTCGTTTTTAATTTTACTTCCGATTTATTATCATCTAATTGATTTATCGGGTATTTATACCTTTGTTTATACCTGAAGTAATTACTTTCTCTATGGTGCTACGGTGTACTTTCCAACTACTTTCTTTTACCATTTGTTCTCTTCTCCTTTAATTCAGCTGTTTCGTAACCCATCAAATATGTTTTTATTTAATGTTTTAGTCCCAAACTTTTATATTTGAACATGCGACTCTTTCTTCTTCCGCGCTCTCTGTCTGAAGTAGCTTTCTGTCTTCCTGACTTTTCTATATCTATCATAATCTTTCTTGCTGGGATAGAATGTTTCTTACTCTTCCTGCTTATTTCTGCAGTTATATCTCTATGTACCGCTAATCCTTCTGTAATAAGTTATCTTTCTTTGGTGTTTTGTTCTGTGTAATTTACTTGTAAATATTATCTTCTTACGCGTATTCTTTATATTTGATACTATACAGTGTGAGTCGGGAGGGAAGGTACATACTTTGAGGGGTGATAGTACTGGTGATTCTGAACAAAATGTTTCTAATAAACATATGCCCATTTCTTATCCGTTTCAGAGAAAACGAATGAAAACAACAAGGAACGAGAAATGTGCAGGTGACGGTAAATCACGATATTGTTATCGTATGTTTAGTTTTATATTTCCTCACAAAACGTGTTCAAACACTCCACCACCTACTTCAATGCATTTTGCTGCTCTGATAGACAGCTGCTGTGTTGCTGATCTGAGCTTATTAGTTGAGCAATTCGTCTCGAACTAGCTGTTAGGCTGCATTCTAGTACCTGAAGAATGTTCTCAACTTTATTAAGAGCCTGTTGTACGGGACGTTCGGATACAACATTTACGCTGGGAAGCGTACCACGGTCACGCATCCTGCAAACACCCTGCTAAACACCCTGCTATCTGGAACTCTGCGATTAGAAAATCGTCGTTCGTACTCATGAACAGCGACTCTGGAATTCCCGTTGGTGAAACCGTAGACAAACATCATGTAGCGTACTCTGCATGTGTGAAGACCTGTGGCATTTTTACTACACTGAACTGTATTCACTGTACACGTAACAACACTGTAGTTCCCAATACTGGTACAAGCACTGTAGGACTGAGACTGAGGTAAACAACTGCACTATTCTTAGAGCGCCACCGTGTGGAAATGTACAAAATTATACACAGCATAAGATAACAGTAGCATGATTAATCGTTACCTGCACTTATCCCTTTCCTTGTTGTTTTCGTTCGGTTTCTCTGAAACGGTTAAGAAAAGGGCATATGTTTATTACAAACATTTTGTTCAGAATCACTAGTACTATCACCCCTCAAAGAATGTACCTTTCCTCCCGACTCACGCTGTATAATAACCTAACGACCAATACCCTTAGTTCTGCGATTTTTCATGAACGGTAGTATTCTTTTACAGAAGATACTATGTAGTTACAAATTCTTGCTTAAATTTCGCGGTCATTTTATATTTTTGTTAAACATCCATGCCGACTTAGTAAAAGTTGTCTTAGTTTCGCTCTTACAAAGAGATAACTTGTAAACAATGTAGTCAAGTTAGCGACCAAGTTGTTATTGGAACATCTGTCAAGTCACTTGTTACATTAAGGACCGATATTATAAACCTCTTTCGAATGACAACCAACTGCTATTCCCATAGAGAAAGCATTGGTGAGCAGTTGGTTGTCATTCGAAGGAGGTCTATAAATACTGCCCTAAGAGTATTGACATCACAATTATTAACATACGTAGTTACTGAAAAAGTCTTTATTTCTTACTGTTCTGAGTTATGCTTCCTACATATTTGTTTTATATCTGTCAATAATTGAAGCCTGCCCTACACGAATCTATTTTCTTTACAATATCGCGTGCGGGAATTCTTACTTGCTGCTTGTAGAACTAGTCCACTGCAAATATAGTTGCTTACATTCCGTTATATTTGTATATCGACTCATTTTCAATATCTGAAAAAAATTTTGCTTTTGCTTCGTATTCCTCAGCTAGTTTTTAATATCAGCCAATTAGAACAGGGAAGGGTATCACGTTAAAACGCATAAATTTTCGGTCGTAGTATTTTCGTAAACAATGCTACTGGGTACAAAATGACTAAGAAATGAACAAGTAAACAGACTAAAAAATTGTAAAAAAGTCATGTATGTTACGCTGAGCGACGTGTAATTTAAAAAAAAATACACGTAGCAGTAATGAACAGATCTATGCTTTTGTAAATTAGGTTTGGTCGGGCACAAATGTGAAGTAATGTCATACAAAATTGTATAACTAATACAACAAGTTCAATTTCCAACATTTGTAAGAAGATCGTAAATTAAATATGGAAGTGATTCGCATTGTTTAGTATGTGGACCCTAAGGATCTAACGACACTTACAGTATAACAAATTAACCGCTGTACATTTTGCAAAACGTATGTGCGAAGTTACCAAAAAAACTCTGCGAAACGAACTATTAAACAGAGTTCCACGGGCTGTGTGATGTTTCATACTAACATTAGTAATATATAAAGAGAAATTAGGGTTGCATGTGTTATGTTTCTAAAGAACGTGTGTGAGCCGGTGGTTTATCAGCATTAGTGTGGCATATCAATAAGAAACAGGTAAAAATAATACCCTAATTTAAAGACTAGTGTCTTCCTCGCACTAGCCACATCCATTGCCGAAAAGTAGATGTTGAATGTGCACACCCAGGAGGTACCATTACCTTGTGTCAGGTTACAAGTAATAACTGAGCACTACAGTTCAGTTTTGGTACCGAGAAGTTTGTCTAATCTTGCAACATATGCCGTACTTGAGTAGTGATTTGCTGGTACCTTCGAATCGGTTGGCAGGATTTCAACTTAATGCGGTAATATTTCTGACAGTTTTAAATTGCTAAATGGTACAAAATGATGTTGAGGTTCATTAATTACTGTTTTTGAAACATTTTGATTATTTTACTTTTTTTCTGTGTACCCCGTTTTGCACCTGTGTACTGTTTCACACCCCCCCCCCCTCCATTTCACAAAGTAGAAAGGGTTTAGTTGGCAAAAGCCTTTGACGACACATACACGACTCACCAAAGCCTTTTTTTCTTGAAACTATTTTTGGATAACCAGTTCTACCTCTCTAACCAGTTTTCCGCCACCTGCTAAAAATTGTTCTTAATTTTTTTAAAGAACCTTTCGTGGGTGCATGCAACGTTTTATCACGATTGGGATTATTGTATATAAATTTCATAAACATTTCATCAATTACTAATTAACCCATTAGGGTATTTACTTTGAAAAATTATTTCTTACTGCACGGCTACGTTATGTGAGGAATTCCAGTACAAAATTTCATGCTTCTAGACCCACCTGTCTAAGCTGTGCGTTGTCTGTCAATCAGTGTTGAGTGATTTAGTCAAAGACGTCATAAAATAACTACACTGTTACGCTGTTCTTTTGTTACATGACCAAATTGAACGCTAACATATTGCAAGTGAAGATAAGGAATTGTGTACTTTAGCAGGGATGGAGGGGTAGTGATTTTTCTTCGTTAAAATGTGTTGGTATAGAACACGGCCGTAGATGAACATGTCGCTTAGAAACTTGAACCCCTTTCTGTGTGGCTGCAGTTCACCAAGTTACCGAGAGTGTTGTGCGTGTTTGGCGCTGCAATCAGGGCGGTCAGGATCAAACTCCGCCCACTCCCCTCTCGCTTATTTCCAGTGTTTACATTATAAATATAAACAATTTGTCAAAACGTATTTTTTTATCAATTTATTGCCTTCGCTGAAAATCCTAAAGCATGGCTCCAGCAATCTTTATTTACTTGATAATGTAGACACTGGAAAAAAATTGGGCGGAGTATGAGCCCAACCGCCCTGATTGCAGCGCCAAAGACGCACAACACTCTCGGTAACTTGGTGAACTACAGCCGAACAACAAGGGGGTCAAGGAAAATACATTGGTAGATAGGCGAGTGTCCAGACCTGTATTTCTATTATTCTAGTAGCGGTATATGTATGGTGACAGTGAGTTACGATGTTTACATGTTGCAGGAGTAACAGAACACTGGTTCATGGAGAGTTGTTTACAGCACACTTCCCCACGGCTGGTTGTGACGGCTCGCCACAGGAGGTGGCCAGCCTGGAGCACGTACAGGTCACAGTCGACATAGAGTATCCTGTACGTGGCGTACTGCAGATATATCTCACCTCGCCCTCAGGTACGTGCTTTCATCCGCTGCATTTCTATGTTGGATTTACAATAGGGCGACAGATACGACTTCTTCAAGGACGCGACAAAACACTTAAAATTCTCAATATTGAGAATACTAGTACGTCTGTCGCCCGACAAATACAAAAACAAATATGAAACGTGAAAGTTCCTTGCCACAAGGCCTACATAATAACCTCTTGCACGGTAGATAAGCTGTTTACAATACGTACTTCTTTTTTTTTTTTCGTTTATTTCAGTATATTTTAAATTACCACTAGCATTCCCAACCATGTAAGCAAAGCCATAATCACTCGTTCGCTTGAAAAGTTTATGATTTGCACGGCCTTAGAAATACAGGTCTGGACACAAGCCTATCTACCAATGCTATTGAGTTGACCCATTTATGTTTGAAAGCGCCACTAGTAAAGAAGCGTTGTTTAAACATTGCAGTATAGCTTCGTACTACCAGCGCTTCTAGCGGCTTTGACACCATCTTATTACTTGTAGTCCCATTTACGCAATGTTCAAACAACACCAGAATGTCAGAGGCGCCAATCAGTCATATGAGGGTCAATTATCAACCCAAGTGTCCAGACCTGTTTCTCTATGGTCGTAATGATTTGCTTGTAACCGCAAACAAAAATAACTCGTGAAATGAATAAATGCAATTTACTATCAACTCACCAGTTTCATCAACGTTTGGGCACAAAACTAAATTCAATTTTTCAGCGGTTTCAGCGTAGCGCAACTCACGTCACTTCTTCTGCGCTATTGTAAGTCCAGCATAATAAACACCGCCGACAGGCCATCGAAAGAAATTTCGCCACAAATCGCGTGTCACTTTTTGGGGTTACAAAACATCCTGAATCCACCCTTACCTTTTTTCCTTAGTTAAATGTGGGAGTGTTAGAACACTTTTTTTTATTTTCAGTTTTGAGCTATAATATTTATTCAAATCGCATTATCAACACGTTGTCTTCGACAAGGTATAGGACAATCTTGGTAAACTGCTCCACAAAAGTAATAATGGCATCTTTCATAAATTTTTCGTACAGAATCATTTCAAGAGACAGTTAACCTACAATTCTCTTGCAATGATTCTGTGTGACAAATTAATGAAAGATGCCATTATTATTTACTGAGCTGTTTACCGAGAATATATATTATGCTTTGTCGAAGAGAAAATGTTGATAATCAAATCTCAATAAATGTTACTGCTCAATAACTGAAAATACAACAAAATTGTCTAGCACTCACCCTTAATGCCTAACACTAATACTTGTAAGGCTGGTCTGATATTTATTAGGCAGCTGCCAATTATACTGATGTTTAAGGTAACTGAAGTATTACATTCGATACGATAACCGTGTCCTATTTCGTCGAAATTCCTGTGAAGAAATTAAAATTACTGTATTTTCAACATGAGTTATTGTTCGCGTACATAACTACGAAAATGTGCCAAATATTTAAACGGCGTACAAGTATTGATAATAATGTTTCACACTAACGTCGATTCTTAGACAACCAAATGTAATATTAATTCTTAAAGATGTGGATACCTATCCCGCAAGTTTAATATTCACAGACAAAATCTGTCATCGCATGCATTGAATTAACATACTCCAGTCATAGATGTAAGAATATACAGGATATGGTAAACTTAAATAGAGAAGTCTAGTGGCAAGTCAAAGAAACTGTAGCTTATCCCTGGAAAATTCAGTTCTTTCAGTTTCTTCCGTTTTTGCAATGTATAGCTATATTTTAGTAGGTGGACGATAACATAAAACCTGAATTTATTCCAAAATCGTTTGGTTATTAAAATCTATTTTTCTTAAATTGGTGACATCTTTCTTTCGAACAATATAGATTTTTTAACAAGTCATTTTACGATGCTTACACGCCCCGCCGCATAACATCAGCACTGTGATTATACCACATGCACTACTGCAAAGTAATTTGTGTTCTATTGTATTTCTGGTTGATTTTGCTTGTTTGCAAAGCCGAGGGTATTAAGCCCAGAATAAGTGAATTTTTTAAAGTCTTTTTCCGATAAGTTTATTAACCAAATCATCACAAGAGCTGTTCTGTAATACATTTCTGCGGCCGTGAAATCTAGAAGTGTAATTTTAAATTCAACAATGTCGCATAACATAAGTGACTGTTAGACAGAGATGATCGATTCATATCAACGTAAATGAAGTCCTAACAAAACGCTACCAGAGTAACTAATTAGCCTGATTTTCTAAACATGGATGCCTAGTAACCTTAAAATTTGGTAAACCTGAATGATGCGATATTTGATTCAATATTAATGAAATAAATAATTCCGTTTAAAAATGTTTCCCGTGTGTTCGTTGATGGAATATATCCCTATAGCTGAACGCTTTACGAAAACCGGCTTTAACATATCTACTTCTGAAATACGCTTCTTTCCCAAAAAAAATTTACCGTATCTTTTCACGAGACAGTGCATATTTTGTCTGTTTTTGAACTGCATAACGTAACTAAATTGAAATCGGCAAAGATTTCGTATTCCACTCCATTTTTTTTTTTCTGTTTTGGAACTGTGTAATGGAAAGTAAATTGCAATAAACAAAAACATCGTCTTCCACTCCGACTATACTACTGGTATTAACATGAGAGGCCTTGGGCAAATTTAGATAATTTGCAAAACTTAAAATATTTAAATTAATTTATTGTTTCAGAAGATTTGCGTATTTCAAGAAAATACCGTGAGGTTTTTTAGATACTTTAAAAAAATTATTTACAACATACAGCGACGTAAATCACTTCGCATTTCGTGCGCTACAACAAATACTTATTCTTAGATCAACTAAAGATTTTTTTTTATTCTTACAGTGAGTTTTCAACGGTTTGATCATATTCCACGAACGGAAAACACTGAAGCGACGATATTTCTTGGAGTAAGATTTACCAACGCTAATATAACAGAGGTAAAATGCGTCTAACGCTCAGTTCTAGCCAAGTAAAAAAGTACAAATAAAACTGAACGTAGATATAAACATAAAGCAGTATAGACGAAATATAGTCTTTTTTCTGAAAAAAAGAAACAATATCAAGTATGATACATTGTTCCATTGCAAATATATTGTTAAACTATAACCACCCTAGTGACTATATGTAGCATTAACATCAACTTCTAATGCAAGAAAATATTTCAAATAATAAAGTATGTGCAATTAAAGTATTCTTAAGGGCTATAGTTTTAGGGATTCCATTTAAAACAATTCTGGGTTTACCTAAAGTTATCCGTGGATAAGTATACTTTGTGAGACAGTATTATTGTATTCCTGTATGTGACGCGTAAAAGAAAAGGGATCTTTTATTGGCCAAGCTTAATCTTCAGGAGGAGTAAATTAGAAATTATGGTCGAGGTAATCAATTGTTAACAATTTATTGATTAATAGTTGAGATTGTTTTCTAAATGCAACTGTCACGTCAGGAAAAATGTGGCGAGGATTTACGTATGTTAAATTTTTTATGCCTTTAAACTAAAATTTAACTTTTATTTCAAAATGTTCACGCTTTTATTTTCTACCTTAATAAAGTTAAAATTTGCTATAGAATTTTTCGTATAAGTGAATATTTCCCATTCCCACATGAAATTTGTATATTTTATTTTACGTAATACAATCTTTGAAGTTTGGCATTTAATCAGACTGTGCTATGTAAGCGTGAATACACTGTAGAGCAATACCAGTCACGGTCTATTCTGAAGCGTTGTACAAAGTTGACACATGTCCACTAGCGCTAGCTGGACAGCTGAAAGTACAACAATATCTATAAATTACAATGTTATGATGTTCGCTTTGTTTTTATACTCGCGTAATTCAGTAACTCTGTAAAAAGTTGAATTTTCGTTCTAATGATACTAAATACAATATGTTTTATTGTTGAACTTTCTTCTACTGGGTATATGTTATGAGATTTTACAAATTCAAATATTACTTCCGCACTGGTAATGAGAACACATAAAAAGAAATCACTTCACATTCTATTATGTTTCATGAAGCTGACATATGTACTGAGTGAAACAACAGACAAAAATAATTACAACAAATAAACAACACAAAACGAAGGACTAAAAACTGGATGTAGACGACACAGCATAAACTCAGACACCCACAGGAAAGCGAAAGAAAACAAATAACACATTAATTGTGGACAGTAAGACAATAATAAAAAAAAATGACACAATGGTCTCCGTGCGACAAAACAAAATGCGAAGTTTCGTTCAAAAATAACATTGCTGAAGGCAGTTTTAGCTCCATGAAGCCTCAATGTTTTCTGATTATGTCAGCTGTCTGCTCGCGCAGAGCTGCGTCAGTGCTATGCATAATAATGTGCGTGACCTTGAGAAGCACATTTTCCACACGGCGCCTCTGTGGCGCGCGTCTTGAATTCTTCTCTGCGTCAGTTTCTCATCCCATCCACGGCGCGCCGTAATAGCAGTCTTCTTGTTTAAACACTTTCGTCTCCTACACGCTTTTGTCACATCCCTCTGAATTTCTTTCCGCTGAAAACAGTTTTCCTGTAAATGCTTCAGAGTGGGTTACGTCATGGTTACGCTAACACTACTGTAAAACATTATAAATCTGAACAGGAGTTTCATTACAATTTTTCACTTATTTCGAAAGAAGCTGTTTCAACAAATTAAATCTTTAGTGTCTAACCGTGGTGTATCGTGGTCGTATTCCAAGGCATGCAATATAATCTCCGACCGTACACTTTGAATACGTGGACTCAATATGCCTACAGGACATATCCAATAAACATGTGTTGTGTAGCTGGACAATACGTTTCTTGCTTCTTGTACGCTACTGGAAGAAGAGAGTATCTGATCCTACGTATCTAATGGTTCCACAGACAGCCAGTGCTTAACACCGCATGCCTTGGAACACGACCACGATACGCCACTGGTGAAAACTTCCTGGTAATATGTGAACAACTACTGATTCCTGTTCTGAATGTAATGCGATCCCAGTGTGCACGAAGGAAGTGCCTTTATTTTGCCCTCACCAACTCAGATACCGTAGTCTTTAAGGTTGCGTGACCTTGGATCTCTGGAAGGTCACTAATGATAGCGTCTTTTAACGACTAAAAGTATTAACTTTTTGTAATGTGATTTTGTGCATGAAAATATAATTACTTATATATTAACATATATAAAACGATCATTCAATAATTATATTATATTATATTTACATACCTCAAACCCTGGTTACTTTGGTCAGTTGCTGGGTTACTTTGTACGTTCATTCAAATTATTATCTTTGGAGTATTTTGCTAAATAAGTACATAATTACAGCCAGTTCTTTAAGAAAAATTGCTTTGATACACACTGTTAAAGTTCAATACATAGCCTAAATATCAAAACTTTGGGTGGGACAAAGTTACCCCACAAGGCCAAAGTTACAACAATTTACAGTAGTGTGTCAGTTTATGAATATAAAATTTTATGTCTTGTTAAAGGGACTTTTATAATATTACACAGTTTCGCCTTTAGTGTATATTGTATTAACATTCGTTTCGTGCTTTGCCAGGTAAATATTACAATACATTTATACACTTGGCTTAAGTTACAATACAACTACAGGATAAGAAAATGTAGCGTAAAAACTAATTCACAAACAGATTTTAATAAACTGCAGACAATTATACTTCACATTATATTTGATTACATTTAACTAACACAAAAGTTTATTCTCCGACATCGTTATTCTTTTCATATTAACTGTACAGGAACGACATGATACGCAGTTAATCTATCGAAGTGCAGCTATCCTTAAAATATTTGCTTTATAATAATATTGCTGTGCCCTAGGTATAACACTGTAATATTTACTTTTAACATAGAAAATTATTCCCTTAAAAAACGTTATGTTGAACTTTAGGGACATAAAGACAATGTTTTCGCACGCAACTTCGTAAGCTATGCGAGTTGTAGACTAATTAAGTGCAAACATTTCGTTTATTTTTCATCATGATGGCGTGGAAATCGCCATTCGGCGGGTAGCTGTTCTAAAATCCCTAACTGAGAAAAATGAGTTTTAGAAAGATAAAACCAGTACAAGCGTCAATTCTGTATTTGGCGTAATTTTTTTCTTTTGAATTTCCTCCTCGTAAACGTTTCGTGTATCATAAGGCAGACCAAAAAATATAATACACTCTTCTGCGGCTTTAATTTAGTGGAAGAGAGTAAACGAGCGATTAACAGCAAGGACTTCGGTACTGAGATGATACGAGGTAAGAAAGGGACAGCAGCGGAACGCAATAACTTAAGAAATCTGGTGAGTACCGAAAAAATCCTACTATCAAGTTTTCCAACGTTTTCCCACATCTGAATTCCGGAAGCAACGCCCCTAAGAATCAAACCCGAATCGCCCTTGTTGGAGTCTGTGTGATGTCGTTGCAAAAGTGAATATCTTCATATTAAAAAATTTCAACTAATTGTAATTTGTTTCTTTTCTTTATTCGTTTATTACAGGCTTTAAGCCTTGTGAACAATTGGCCGAGTCAATAAAAATACATAACTACACACATATAAAAATGAAACATTTACAGAACAACTCAGTAACGCGTCCATATGATAAAAGGGGCTGTTAGCCAGCCAATTAAAAACTGTAAATACGAATTTTCTCCTGCTCGTAGACAATGTGCCTGGCCCTGCACTGAGAAAAAGAATTGATTTATTATACTAAATATATTTGTTAGGGTGATGTTTGCTTCAGCTAAACAATATTTTGTTTGCAAGACCAAGCACCGAGTCCTCCAAACAAATTTAATTATTTTCATTGACCAAATTATTTATTTAAACACACTTTGTTTGTACCAAACATATATTTGGTTACTATAGGACATCGAATAAATATTTTCTGTAAACAAACAACTCGTTACAATTTGTCAACAAAATAATATTGTCAGTTTTAAGTGATGTGCTTCGAACCAACAATTTTTTTTTTTTATGGACTAAATGATTTTGTTGGCGAAACTATATCCATTTGGTTGACTTGTGGAAGGTGGCAGACTGGCATGCATGAGCGATAATATGGCAAACAATGTATACCGCAACTTTAAAAATATAAGCTTGTGTGACAAGTAGGGCGTCTAAACTGATAATCAGCATAATTAAAGGATCTTAATTTTAGCTATAATAATTACAAAGTTGCTAATTCGATTGATTACAAAAGAAAATGTTATAAAGTAGAAAAACGCCGCAGCTGCACGACTCATTTCTTATGTTGAGGTGTACGACGATCATTTTAATAATATTATTTGACGTCGTTTACCGTTTTGAAGACGGAAGACAAATATGTGTGAAAATAAAACATTAAAATCGTTATATAATATTACCTATTCCTATGCAAATAGCAATCCCACTGTCACAGATGCACTCGCAGCTCAGTTGATTGCCGACCTCCCGTGGCTCAGTTGGTTGAGCGGTAAATTTTGTTTGCACCAACACAATTTTTTTCTCAGTGTAGCTTATTAAACCACACTATATAGACATAACGAATATTTCTTGATTTCTTTAGCGTATAGCCATTACAAAAATTACAAAGTTGGACTTGTTAACTTCTAAATAGTTCTTTAGTTATATTTAACGGTTACCCACGTAAAAAAACAGTAAGGATAGATTCTTGTTTAAACAATGGTCTACATTTAGCTTTCCAATCCTATTTTTTATTATTCTCACAGACATTTTCTCTTAATTATGAGTACAAAACTTATACCAGTACCGTTGCCTTACAGTCGTAATGCGTATAAGTTTATACTATTGCAAAATAAACATTGTTAAATATGGTTTCGAGAACCTTCTCATCAAACGTGGCAGTACAATAATCACGCGAAAGCTTGTCACATGCCTAACTGATGTGTTCAGTCCAGTAAGATGGCTGTCCAACACCATACCCAGGAGCTTGACACTGTTAGTACTGTCCACAAATGTCTGGAAGTCAATTTTTTGTCAACTAAATTGTAAACTTTTGTATTAACAGGGACAAGAGTGCAACTCCTAAGCGCTAGAAAGCTTGACAAGTCTGACTTTGGCTTCCACCACTGGACATTCATGTCAGTTCTTACATGGGGCGAAGACCCAAGGGGAGTTTGGCAGCTAGATATTATTGATAAGGTAAGTTAGTACTAAATAATTTCCACTTTCTATTGAGCTCGTTAGTGTATAGATATAATATTGTAATTTGTTAAAAGTGCTCGTGTAGCTATTCATGGCAACTGTTGTAACATGAGCTTCTAGTGCATTAACGTAATCCATGTACCACTTAATGGCATATTAATTTTCCTTCGGAAAATGCCTTAACGATCAGATATTACTTTACAGAACTAAAAAAAAATTGTTTAAAAATCAAGGTCATTTTATGCGTGAAATTACTTTATTAATACTTGTTTTAAAACATCCAACACAATTCAATACAGATAATACAGTACCAGTCATATAATAAGTATGATAAAAAGCAGATTTTTTTATTAAAATATATTTTAATAGTTATATTTATCACGAAACTCCGAATTGGAAGTCCAGCCAGTCTACTAAATATTATTTTAGAACTTATATAGCTTGGATGGTCTTTATCTTGCTCGACCAAAGAGAATAAAGCTAGTGTGACTGGCTGGGCTCTCGGCAAATTATACGCAAGCACTCTTTTCATTAGCTTAGCACCTTGTAGTCAGGATAGCAGGAGTTTTACCTTAACTTCTATGAATAGATTTAATTCTTTTTATTTTGTAATATTGTTTCTTTTTTAATTACGGGCACCTATATATATATATATATATATATATATATATATATATATAAATAAATAAATAAATATATATATATTTATATATATATATATATATATAGAGAGAGAGAGAGAGAGAGAGAGAGAGAGAGAGAGAGTTTCTATGCTCTGTTGGCTATTGATGTTTTTGTTATAAGATATGTATGCTGATACTTTATTTTTCTTTTTGTTCTGTCTGTTTACTTATCGAGTGAGTCCCAAATGATTTAGTGGATATTTTCCCATACTTTTCGGCTATTCTAGACTTCTGGATTTCACCCTTTTTAGTATTGTTTCCGTGTTCCTTAATGTGAGTGGATAGAGTTCGTCCAGTTTCAGAAATGTGTACAACACCACATTCGCATGGTATCTGGTATATGTATTCACGGGTTTGTTGTTTGTTTACTGTTGCTTTTACTTTAGTTACCGTGATTATTACTGTTGTGCTAGAGCGGAAAGCTGTTCGTAGGCCATGTTCGTTACCCACTCTACTTATTTTTCTGAGAGCCCTTGGACATATGGAATAGTCAGACTTCCAGTTGGAGACTGGTCTTTAGCTAACGGACTCTTTAGTGTGTTAATATTTATCAAATACTTGTCTATGATATTTGTGGGATAGTTATTGGCTAGAAATTCATTTTTCTGTGCAGATTATTATTATTTTTGCTTGGTGGACTAGGGTGCGGACAATGCCGGATGCTGTACTTGTTGGATGGTTGGATCCAAAATTATCGTATTGGCCTGCATGTGTTGATTTTCTATAAACTTTGGTATTGAGTTTGTGGTTTACCCTGGAGACTAGGGTGTCAATGGATGCTATTGTTCGATTATATTTAATGTGTAAACTAGATTAACGGCTTGAGATAATTGTGGAAGACTGCAGATTCTCTCAGATTTTCAGGTCCATGTTACCAGGTAAGGAAAGTGTCAGCTACATATCGCAACCAAAATTTGGGCAGTGGGGTTGTGGTACTTAAGGCCTCTTACTCCAAATTGTCCATAAATATGTTGGTCATGAATAGTGAACGTGAGTTCCCCGTGGCCGTGCTATCAGTTTGTTTATATAAATTCTCTTTGAGCTGACAATATGTTGTAGTGAGACAGAGTATCATAAGCCCCATTATAGATTAGATATGTGTGATTTTTCTTTCACTAAGAGTGTTGTAATTTTCTAATTTAAATTTTACTAAGGCGAGCATTTCTGCTACCAGTACATTGATGAGTTTGCTATGGACATCGAAGCTCGCTAGAATGTCGGACGGTCCTATCTCTAGTGACGCGAATCTTTAGTGAATGCAGATGTTTGACCAGGTAAAGGTTCAACAATACTTAACAAACATTTTGACAGATTTTGACACGGTGAGTAGCGTGAACTTATGATGGGCCGTAAGGGCATGTCTGCATTGTGGATTTTTTGGTGAACCATATATGTGAGAGAATGCTTGCTGCTGTGAGGTGTACGGGCTCTTCGTGTGCTTTCAGGAACGTGGTTGTTACTCTTTCGGGTGACTTGGTGTACTTTCCGTTCTATGCTTGCTGTTGGGTTATTTTAAAGAAGAACGTTCTTATACGGGGTTATGAGGTCAGTGGTTTTGGCCTCGTAAGCAGTTCTGTCAAGAATGACAGTAGCTCTGCCCTTTCCGGCAGGGCGAATTGTAATGTCTGTATCGGATTTGTGTTTGATTATGCTCGTCCAGTATGAGATTAGGTTGAGGAGTTTTGCTGACTTTATGGTTTATTTTTCATCAGGTTTATTAGTTTATTTCTTTACGATAAACTGTCTTGTTGTTTTCGTGGGTTGCATGTTTAATGTTTTACAGGTTTCATCAACAAATCATAACCAATGGTGTGTGTTGACGAACCTACACATTATTATTTTTAAGTCCAACTGCAAACAAACATTCAAAGTTCTCAACTTACCACATAGTTAATATGTTATAGTACGCCAAACTTTAATTTTTAAATAATTATAACTACTGATGTAACTGGCTTGCCTTAATAACTTATTTTTATCTGAAGAAATAGTTAAACACATGACTGTGATAACAAATCTCAAACCCTTATAACCTCAAGAGCTTCACGAAACTTACAGACCATAACAGACATTAAAAAACAACTACGTAAATCTTGGAAAAGCCCGCGGGTGCAGGTAGCCAGACTAAAATAAAAAAATAATGAGTACGAACGTACCTGTATTATCAATAGTAAGGCCGGAATACTAACGTGAAGGTTGTGTTGACGAACAAGCAAAGTGACGATAAATCAACAACCACTTCGAATGGAACCTCGACATTCCGGATTCAATGCATATGCATGGCGATACGTATTCAGAGAACAAAGTGTAACCAAAATCCCATTCGATATGTTGGAAACATTGAGTCGCTTTTGTTACTAAGCATGCATTTCTGTACCTGTATGCTTGTAATAACCCGTAGTAGGGACTAAGGAACAGGAATGGCGTGAGGAACAAAAAGGGTGATCGCTCAGACAAACCGTTTCTGAGATAACAGGTACTCAAAGTAGGAGCAATGCTGACAGGTAGGCAACCCGTGTAGCACGTACATGGTGACATGCTTCGGGAATCACTGACGATGTACAACCATATTACCGAGAGTTATACAACACACGTGACAACAAGGAAGGAGGAGAGGGTACTGATATGCAGGGATGCAGGCAGGACGTCTTAAGTAATACGTAAACTAATGTTGTATTGTTTAAACTCACTGGAAAATACATGAGCTGCAAAGTGTGCGTAACACGACAAATTGAGTACTGTCCGCGCGCCTGGCAGGAATGTATTTTTCAACCGTAAATATATAAATAACACAACGAGGCCCAATGGCATGCGATGCACATGCTAGCCGTAGTAACGTCGTAAGTTAGGACGTGTTTGATACTGTGTTACTGTAGCGTACATGAAGTTTACGAAGAAAAATTCATACACGCCAAGGACTCAGAGCTGGCGCGCGAACAGTACACAATGTATTTATATTCTACAAACTATTCTTACTTTAGACCTAGCAAGTTTCATAGCAAGATGTGTTCAAATTATCAGCTATTTATCCCAGCACAGGCACGTACATGACGCACTATCGCCACCTTCAACACGCGCAAGTGATCGTTGGTTACACACACCATAGCAACATGCAATCTGGCAATACATTTTTCAACGTTTCTGTTGGTTCACGGTACACTAGTTCCTTAAGGACATCATGGGCCCGAGTTTTTTAATGTCAATTATTTTTTAAAACATAAATGGGAGCCGATATAGTAAAATCGCTTCGTAACTTTGTTATGACTGATTTAAACTGCATACTCTAATTTTGTCAAATCACAAGACAGAAAAATGGTTGCTAATTAGTTAATTTATGAAATTTCCTTTTAATTGATAAATTAGCTACACTCATCATAATGTTTGTCTCGAAAAATTATGTTGCATAGTAAAACCAATTTGCTAAAAATTTACGAAGCAATTTTACGATATCGACTCTCATATGGATTAAAAAAAATAATTATCTCGTAAGCCGAGAAAGACGGGCCCAAGCCCTTAAGGAATCTTCACAAGAAGTAGTCAACTCTTCACAACTAGGCTGTTTCCGAAAGAGAGATCACAGTTCGCACGAGTACTTAGAGTAATTTCTTCAGTATACTAGTGCATTCCTTCAGAGCCCTCAGTCAATTACTCTGTCTTTTTAAAAGATGTTTCCAGACTCAATTTCCTGTACTAATATAACAGTTTCCTAGCCTTGTAGCTTGCACCATCCATATTAGTTGCGATTACAACCTGGTCATCAGCGACGAAATAATGTGACGATGTAAGAGTTTTCAATTAATATCCTTATCGATTGGCATTTTCTGATCCAATTCCTGACGGCACGTGAGATGTTAATCTTTAACATATTTGGAGGATTAAAACAACCCTGCAGTAGAGATTTCAGGTGGTTTAGAGATGGCTTGGCTTAATCTTACTGAAGAACTTGTAATTTAAAATTGGTTCTTAATAGTATTTCGTATATTTTGACACTGATTATATTTCGTGTTTGTAGTATATTTCCTCCTGTTTATGGTAACAATTCCGGATGTCACAATAGTCGTATATTAATGTTGTTTATTAATCGAGAATAAATTCTGGTAAATCATTTCAGTATAATTGTTAGGATCTTTTGCTGCGTAAAACACTGTCAAGGTGGTCCTATACGAAGAATCAAATTAAACTTTCAAATTGTTTATATTTTATTAATGTTATTCTAGTTCGAAAACTCAATCAAAAATAAGTAGAAGCAAATCCTCTCACACGGATTGTATCAGTAACACTTAAGGGTGTTCAAGTGCAATAAGTCATAATTTTATATTTATATGAAATAGTGATAGTTTTGCAGACGATGCTTGTGAGTACAGTTTCCTCTTACGAAACAATTTTAGCTCACATATTTTTCTCATAACGGCGCGTCAAAGTCAAAATGCAAATAGTGAAAACCAGTTGACTTACGTACGTGGAATAATTTACGGTGAAATAAATTACTACGGGCTATGTAATAAAACATTTGAAAAAAAAAATTCCGCGAACTGTTTTTGTATTTTAAGATAAATGGCTGAATTTGCAAATTATTTTTTGTAACTTTACGATTTTTAAAGTTCAAAATTTAACGTTTTTTTTAATGTTTTATTGCATAGCTTATGGGATGTAAGTACACAGTGAATTATTTTGTTTAAGTAGGTCAGTTGGTTTTCATTATTTGCATGGCAGCGTAACAATAAAATGTTGAAATTGACACCCCGTTATGGGAAAACTATGAGAGCTAAAATAGTTCCGTTAGAGTAAAATGTACTCACAAGTGTTGTCTACGAAACTAGTAATATTTCATAAAATTATAAAATCATGATTTTATCGCACTTGAACACCCTTAACCGGGTATAGTGTCCGTAAAAAGTAAAAGTCGTTGCGTCGTCCAAGCCTTACAGATCCCCTCTCCACCTCCTTCCCACCCTTTCGAGGTATTTTTCTTATCTGATGTATTGCTTATCATCGTGTCTTAATGTTAGGCTATTTATTTCTTTGAAAATAAAATAAAAATATACGTTTCATATGTCGTAATATATAAAGAAGATTATTAAATGTTCAAACCGTAATTATTTCAGCTATCGCAGATAACAAAATTATTAAATGAAAACTAATATAAGTAATAATTTATTGTTAAACATCATTATCACCATTAATGTTATTACTTCCATTACATTTGAAGTGTCTAACAGTTTTTATCAAAAACATTTATTATGTTTTTTATTTTTAGTTATGAAAAGGTACTGGAAATAGAATCAGATATTCATACGAATTACATGAGGTAATTTAGAGTAATTAGCATTAACTTTCGTACGAATCAAAATGGCACTAAATTGAAAACCACGCGAACAAAGTCATGAACAGTATGTAGTATTATACATTTCTTGACAACTTATAATGACATATATTTGTGTTTAATTGTGAGTTTTCTGCGACACAGCAACATTCTACGGTACTCTCTATAAAATGGTTTGGTTTATGGCACCCTTCTTTGCAACATAAATTAGAATTCAAGATATACGAAGAAAATTATTTTTTTTTCAAATGAAGCCATATAGATGGTGAAATTTCGTGAATTCAATGACCTGCAGGCTAGAATCCATTGTACTATTCATACTCAAGTCCCGACCATTTGTCAGCTAGCTGCTACTCAGTGGGACAGCAGACAATGAACGAATAGAAGGGGCTTGAGTATGCATTGGACAATGGATTATAGCACGCAGGTCATTGAACTCGCGAATTATTCCTTTACCTGGATATAACGATAACTCGGGAGAAGGACGTGCAAACAGCTTTTATGTTTTACGTCCCTGTATACTTCCTCCGCACACTAATATTCACTTACCAATATAATTGGTAAGTAATTAGAATTCACCGTACGCACAGTATACATATGAGGTTACAATGCAATTTATCTGTATTCATTATAATTGACAAGACGGACTTTAGAATTGCGTACTTTACCTCGCGAAAACAGCTGATATATGCCAAACTCGTGTAAGATTCCAAATATCGAAACAAATATTTGACGAGTATTTCTTGTTCAAGGTAAATCTAGAATGTGATCATGTCACATTTTCGAGAACATGGTCCTGCAACTTGTACAGGACTCAAGAATGTATTGGTCACAAACATGACAGTTTTTTTTTTTTTTTTTTTTACCTACGCC